>MQRK01236252.1:26985-47795 GCA_001938485.1 Girardia tigrina
TGCGTAAAGATCATCGAATAGAAGCGAGGGAGAATATCAATGAACATCCGACAGAATCATCAGAGCAATCCAACAGAAGAAGCGACAATCCAGACAGAGACAAAGAACCCACACTTATCTAAACGACCAATTTTCAGCCAGCAACAGTCACCCCGATTATTTCAACGGTGGTGGAGCAAACGACTTATCCCGAAGATACACATTTGACTTTTAGGATCGCATATCCAAATGCGAGGGGAAAGCTCAAATGTCTCTTTCGTGGCTGTACCAAGTCCACCAATACAGCCAAAGGGATGCTCAATCATGGTACCACAATTCATGATTGGTCGTTTGCAACAGGGAAGCCTAAGAAATTTCGGAGACTGAAGCACTCCGTCCCCGTAGGAGGCCTATCGGGGGGCAGCTAGCACTCTTTAGTTTGGGTGGACCCTCTAAAGAGCCTAGTGGCTCAATACCATTCGAAAGAGATGGGAGGCCCACTTCTGTTTTATAATTATTTATAACCATTTTATTAAATAAATTAAGCCTTTTACGTCCTAACAGTTTATCATTAACCATTAGATAACATAACAATCCACTCTGATGACACCGGGCGGTTTCATTAAATATGAAACGCGTATCGATATGTTCCAGCATCGTAGTCGGTCGGATCAGTTCCGCCAGTTGTGTGGAATTTAGAGACCACATATGTTTCATTATTTGTGAGAAAAAAAGAAAGAAAAAGAGAAAATTCAACATCAATAATATGTATTTGAGAATTCAATTTTCGTACTCGCGATTTTAACACTTTTACTTTAAATAAACAAAAATCAAAATTGAAAGTTTTTTCAAATTTTCAATTTTTTTAAGTGTTAGTTTTTCTGAGCACTACAGTAACGTTCATTTTTATTATTTTTTATTAGATTTTATTATTTTCTCTATTGAAAGTTCTAATCAATAGTACATTGTATAGGTGAAGTGAATCATTTTAACTTTCAAATGTTTACGGTTATCGTTCGTTTAGAAGATTTATAGTTTCGATATTAATAAACTGTGATCTGCCTAAATCGCATCGATTATCCGTTTGTGAATACTTTTATTTATACTATTGATTTGAACAATATAAAGCTGTGTGCTATTTTGTGTTATTGAAAATTAAGTTTTATAAAAGAATTTGTGTTCATTCATGTATATATTTATGTTGGAAGAACCAAATGATTAAGTAGAGTCAGATTAAAGCTTTTTTTGTTTAAAAGTAATTGTTTAAAATTAAAACCCAACTATATTTTAATTTATGAAGTTGTGAACTTAATAAAAATTTTGGTTTTAAATTATGATAATGAAAGTGACATAAAGGTTACTTACACTAATACTGTTCTATCTGTACAATTACAATGGAATTATAGCTCACAAATGACGATCCACAGACATTACGCATAAAATTTATTACTCGTATATTATATTAAGTATAAAATTTAATTCAAAATAAATTAATTCAATAAAGAAATAATATTATTAATAAAAAAATTTTTATAAAAGCAACCACGTTTTTCAAGCATTACCAATGCACTAAAAAGAGGAAAATAATTTTGTTTCTAGACATGTGCGAAATTTTATACCTAACCAAAAACGTGGGGCGGATTTCTGAATTACTGCTATTAGTAACTGCTATTTCCTCTTTACTGCTTTTTAGTAAAAATTAATCATTTCTATGCCCCTCGTTTTTGGTAAGGTATAAAATTTCGCACAAGCATCCTACAATCAATTACTGCATTTCAAGCAGATTGTTTCACAGTTACCACTAATATCCTGCAACATGCAGCTGGGAATCCATCAAAAAAGAAAATCAACAAGGAAACGTTGAGATATCAAGAAAGCTTGTATAATTTTTACTTGGCTTACAATCAGAAGGAAGTGACTATTTTGGAGATTTTAAAAAATTACAACATTAAAAAATTTCATTTTCAATTGATATTTTGTAATTAATTTACGCTCACAATAATTTAAATCCCGTCGGGAGAGAAAGTAAAAAGTTAAAGCATAGCTAGGTAGAACTCTTGTTATCAAATAATCATATCCTTTACGCTGATTATTGTTAATTCTAGAAATATCTTATGGAATATTTTTACCTCATTTGCTTCAAAGATGTATTAATTAATAATATCGATTTAATAATAATGACTTTCCTCAGGTTGATGTTTAATTGTCTAGTTCTTTAATTATAGTTGGGGTTCTCCTTTGCCTAATGTAAAGGCTAGGAATCTTCTTCAATCTTGGTAAAGTAGTAAAATGATCATCAATTTATTGCCATAATTTCTTCCATAAGTTGTGTATTTAAGTCCGAATGAAGTTTTCTAAAGAAGCATGAAGATTTTTTCTGTCTAGTAACATCAATTACTTTAGTCCTTCGTAACTCATCGATAAATCATACGTATATTCCCATAGTTCGTTACTTAGCCATAAATTTTTATTCAGTGAATTTCACTTGCCTGGATAAATTTCGATTCCTGATCGTGTTGGAAGTCAATGTTTTTAGAATTCTTATCTTGGTTGGATGATGGTGTTTTCATTAAGCTCACTATGTTTATCCGGGTGTACTTAAGAAAGAATAAAAATGAGGTATAATGTTCTAAACCTAAGGGTTGTCATTAAATTCACCGAACTTCTCTGAAACGAATATAAGAAACAAAATACACAGGATCGTAAAGCTATTAGAACTCCGGTTGTGAAATGCCGATCGCGGGAAGTCGATAACAGAGGAAGCCCATTTGCCTTTCACACCAGTTTCGTTCGTTCTTCATTTATAAAAGACAGAAAAGTGTAAATAACTCTAAACTAAAAAAACAAATTTCAAATGACCGAACCAAAGGATCAAATCGGGTTGACGATAATAAACAAAATAAAAATAAATGTAAATAGCTTGTGAAATAAACGTGAAGATTAATTAAAATAAATATTAAATGTAAATGTAAAGCATAAAAACGTCTAAATGAAATATAAATCAATGAAAACGAAGAGAATTCGAGGTTTAGTTCGATGATGCTTAATAATCAAAAAACATTGTAGAGTGCCAGAGCATAATTATTATAACAAGTAACGTTGACTATAGATTGAAATCTGAGCTGCATATGAAATACAACATATAGAGATACGTAAGTTTATACTCTAATTTAAAATATAATTTGAACATCGCGGAGGCAAAGGACCCTCGGTAACGACGTAGGGTGCTCGTTTGTTGCCGTAGGATTCTCTTTGCCTTTCAGCAATAACATAATGTGAAGTATAATCCTAATTCAAATTAGAGTCGTCCCCTCCAGAAACTCAGCCACCAGTCGGGACATCCTCATTACTGGTTAAGAACCTGAAGGCGCTCTGATGATTACCCAACTTGTTGATGTAATCATAGGAGGCGCGTCTGCTCTTCACTGACATGCAATTGGTTAAGTTTTAACAGAGTTGCCGTTGAACTCTAATGGAAAACGGATTGGGGCTCAGAGTCATCAATAATGTGGTTTTTAGGGGGAGCGCGCCAGATACTTAATACTATCAAAATATAACTTAAACAACCACACCAATCATAAAAAGCCGAAAAAGTTCCTTGGAATAGCAATTTTGCAGCACTTATTGGAGAACCGAACTAAAACTAGATTCAATGATAAATTAATACGAGAAACCAAATTAGAACAACAATCAGAAATTTGACGAACCAAGTGTGACTGACAGAGAAAGCTCTTTACCGCAAGTACCATCCGAAATCAGACCGTACAGTTCAACCGAGAGGTATTAATACGATGTGAATATCCGATTTATTGAGTATAATTTGTGTCGATGATTTTAATAAAATTTTTCGTAATAACTTTCTTCTCTTAATTACAATAATTTCATTGAGTAAAGTTGTTGATTTTCGTTTAATAGAATAAAGTTTTCCGTCGTCCTCCCCCTCCTCGTTCTTTCCAGAGGTCAGTTAGAAATAGAATGACAAAACTGTTGAAATATCTTGGAATAATGATGATAATCGAACAGTCCGCGGCATGTGTATCTCTCAATCGATGAGATCTAGTTGATATGAAGGAACACCGAGTTCCTTCCCCGAAAGAGTTCCCGAACGACATCCTTCAGATACAGATAGCACATTGATAAGTGTCATTAAATCAGTCCCGTTCGACATCCATAAAAAAAGAGCAATGTAGATTGAAAATGAAATATAAATTCATTAGATAAACCAATAATAAATGAACCAATCCCAGGTCAGCATGGTGATAGAAAGAGATGATTAACTTTAGTAGCAATATGTGCACGGGCGTCGACTAAAATTAATATGACATTCTAAAACAGTCAATGAATTAGCCAATGTTATACTAATAACCAAATCTGAATCACGAGTTGAATTAATATAATTTGAATTAATTGTCTTATGCTTATCAAACTATAATCTCTAGTAAAACAGTGATAATGATAATATGTTAATAATATTAAACTAGTTTTCATTTCAGGCAAATAATTATCCTTAACGATAACAGTACTGAACCCGCTCATAACCTTATGGATAAAATAATTGTTTATGAGAAATTCTGGGAGATAATCTCAGCGATTAGTACATATTACAATCTCAGAGGTTGTTATAAACTAGATGATGTTATACATAACCCGCTTCAATACCAATAAATGATAATGAGGGATTCGACAAATATAATCAAACACCAATAAGTATCCAAGTAAACATACACGAGGGACAAGCAGCCATTGCATCGTAGCGTCAAAGTGTACATAATAGTGTGATAATTATAAAATCAACCCCGACTGACACTGAGTTAGTTGGGGGGACCCAAAGCTCGTTCCACACTTTATAGAAACCCGAAGGCACTCCAAACCTGACACTACTCGTTAGGTGTCAGGCGAGAGAGATGCGTCCTAACAAAACAAATACGTTAAAATAAATGTAAAACATACCGGGTCGTGGTTGACCCTTAAACACCACTGGGGGCTCATGAGCTTTCTGAAATGTTATTACTCGAAGGGTTCGTGACACATTGTAGAAATTAAAACTAGTGATGAAGAAATGTTCCAGTCCAATCAAAATTGTAAAATTAAAATTAAATCGTGGTTTGTAAGAATCGATTTTGTTGTGCGTACAAAAGTTGCATTGTAAAATGGTGTGTTAAAAGTTGTTGTTCGAGTGTAGAAATACTCCATAATTTATAGAGTAATTTCCTGTGCATTGTCCCAGAACGTCGGCCGTTCAACACAGGCGTCATTCATTCGCAGCCCCATACTATGCTGATTGGACGGTGTGTTCATTCCAGACTCCCAGTGGTGGCATTTCATTATTAACTAACGACAGGGAAGTCTGTAACAGAGACACAGTTCGCTCTGTCTCGTCGGTGGTGAATGTGAATAATTTTGAACTCTGACCGGAATCATGCGGTTGCTGATTCACAATGATTCAGCTCGGTTTTTTTAAGATCTAATTTTGGGAACTAATTTAGTACGTTCCATAAAATTAATTAATTGAAACTCTAATTTTATACTTTTCTTTTAGCAAGACTTCTTAAATATGGAGGGCCTCTTCTATTCACCATCACGTCACAACGAGGCCTAAATCCATCATGAACGGTCTCAGATCCAGGACGAAGCAGAGGTCCGAATAAAGGGGAATTGATATTGTCGAGGAGTTCTTCATTGCCTGATAGACCTCCAGTAAGTTCTTTATTGGATCGAAGTTCTTATTAACGGTTTTTACAGATAACTAAGAGAAGGACTTCAAAAGTGATCTTTAGAGCAGTCTTGCTCTACTTCTGTTGGGTGATTAGGCGTAGATACTTTCTTTTTGTACCTTAAGAAACCTTCCTCAATTTCTGCCGTTATTTTTTTGGGCTTTTTAAAATTTTTATATAATTATTGGATGTATATTTATATGGGTTGGATTTGTTGGTATGTGGTGTTTGTGACTTCCGTGACCATCTATATCGATAAAGTGTGGTTATTTTACAAAGAAATGGTTTGAAACGTAACACTTTTATCACTTTTAAGCAGCGTACGTTCACGCTTGTTCTGCAAATCTCTAGTTGGATGCAGATAAAAAATATATCCGCATTCCAAATGAGAAGACGGTGGAATTTCAAATATTTGGCATCATGGATGTGGATGAAATCGAAAAGGTCATTGATATAACTATCACAGTAACAGATAATACGAGAATATTCGCTGTAGAATTTTTCTTTAAGGATTGTGAGATTTTTGATGTCTCTTTTAAAATTTTGATATAAAGATAAAAAAAATATTTAAAATTAATATTTAATTATAAAAGTAAAAAAAGAAATTTATTGTAAAATAAGTAAAGACGTTAAAATAAAAACTTAAAGTTCAAATTTTAAAATATTTTCTTTTACTAAATGGTTGCCTCTACAGTGAAAAATTTAGTACTACACCTAAACTTGGACATTGGACTCTCACATCCCATGGATATTATCGCGAGTAAACGGCTTACTTTCCACAGTAAGACGGAAACTTCAGAGGAGTACGAGACAATCAAACGAATCTGGAAGGGAGAAATACAAATGGGGAAAAAGATCAGTGGGAGAAAGAAGCAATCAATTTCGGAATGTCTTCGAGTGCACATAAAGTGGCTATTTGGGGATGATGCGGTGTATGGAGATTTCATTAACCGCATCATTCACAGAGATCCTACTGTATCGAGGGAAACATACATAAACTCCTTAATTCGATCAGGAAGACTCAATAGGACAACAACAACTGTACCGAAGCTGATCAACGACAGAGACAAACGTCACCAATGTACAGTAGAAAGATGCTTCAAGGAGTTTGCCGAAAAGAAGGAGCTGAATAGACACTTGAAAAGGGACCACGCGGTGTCTGCTTCCGCTAATCCTGATCAGTTCAATGAGATACAACAACAGCAATTGCCATTCCACTATGTAAAAAGTCATACAAAACGAATGGTTGGCTGACCAGGCACCTCTACCGGGATCATAAATTGGAGGAGACAGAAGAAATTGGAGAACCGACAATGACACCAGCGCAAACCAGTACAATCACAGAAGAAAGGGTCGTAGAAAACCTCAACATTCCAGGCAACCAGATTCAATCCGTGACGGACCCCCCGACTATCTCGACGGCGGTGGAAGAAACGATAGGTACTGAAGAAACACATCTGACTTTTAGGATTGCAGATCTAACTGCAAGGGGGGAGTTCAGATGTCCCTTTCGCGGCTGTACGAAGTCCACGAATACAGCCAAAGGTATGCAGAACCATGGCTATACAACCCATGGGTGGTCGTTTCTCACAGGGAACCCGAAAAGATCTCGGAGACGGAAACTATCCGACCCCGTAGGAGGCCTATCGTGGAGCTACTAGTGATTCTTTAGTTTGGGTGAACCATCTACAGAGCTTAGAAGCTCAATACCATTCGAAAGAGATTGGAGGCCCACTACATCTAAACTCATTAATTAATCATATAAATAATTAATCCTAACAGGAAACACTACAAATAATTGAAGAATAGTTTCGCTTTTGCCAAACTTGTCGAAAGCACAAGAAACAAATGACGTGTCTCATTAACTACCGACCTGTTGAAAAGAAAGAATATTCGAATTAACCGCTTTTCAAACAATTGATAACTCTGTAATTCTAGTTTTCATAACTCAAATAACTCTTATAACGAATTACACTTTTATTTTTCAACGATAAATTAACATTTGTTTTCACCTCTCATCATGTCTGATTATAATATTATATTGTGTATTTTAATTCTTCTGTTACATTTTTAATTGACCAAGTTTAAAGAAGTTAAAATATATTGAAAATAAATATTTGATAAAGTCATAAATCAAATTAGGGTTGCCAGTTGAAACTTCGAAGAATACCGGACAAAATTTATTATTTAAACAAATTTAATATTAAAGTTTTCACTTAATAGTTCAAACTCTAAATACCACAAAATTTATTATTTAATTTATCCCTTTATCACCAGCAGAAAACTTTGAATTAATACTTTAATATTTTATATTAAACCAAAATAAATTTTTCCATAGCCCATTACGATAAAAAATTACCATTTAGGAATGTTTATTTGTCCTTCAAAACTTTGAGCGACCAAAAAAATACGAATACCTCATATTTGAAGATTGTGGAAAAAAGCTTCGGGAGAAATACCGTCAAATGTAAGTCCGGTTTTTATAATTTTTTTTATACCGAACAACCAGTTGAATTAACGGACTGTCCGGTTCAAAACCGGACATCTGGCAACCCTACCGGTAATATATTTTGATTTCAAATACTAAAACTGTTATGTGAACATTACCGTACATGTTATGCGTTAATATTTAATATCTATAAAAGAAAATAAAAAATCAGTGTTATATTTGAAGGTAGCAACTAACAACCAGTAAAGTTAGCTAAAAGGAAACATAAATATCAAAAATATAAATTTTTTGTTTAAATAATCTGCAATAATCGTTACCAAAGAATTTTGGCGGAATATTAACTTATTTTTGCTGTAAATTATTGAAACGTTTTTTTCTTCGTATTAATGAATTCTGTCTTTAATATCATCAATGAAATGCACGATTATCTCTGTAATTATTTATTTTGCCTGTACTACTATATTCGCTATTGCAATTATTAATCAAAATTATAACTATTTATAATTAAATTTTAAATATAAAATAAAAATTCATTAAAATAAAATAAATAATTATAATAAAATTTATTAAATAATTATATTTAAATTTTTAATTAAATTTTGAATATAAAATAATATTAAATTTAATTAAATAATTATAATATAATTTAATAAATAGTTATATATTAATTTGTTATTAAATTAAATACTCTAACATTTATTAAAAACTCTATTTGAATTTACATTAAATACATTTAATTTAATAATTATATTAAAATTTATAATTAGATTTTAAGCATAAAATAATAATAAATTTTTTTAAAACAATCAAATAATTATAATTAAATTTAAATTATTATTATAATTTTTTAATTTCATTATTTTTGTTTTCAATTTATATGTAAATATAATTTCAGTAGTGACTATTGTAGTTCAGCCATTTTTAGGGTATGTATTTTATTATGGGTCCCCATCGGTTTGAGAGTATAAATCAATGGAAAATTTAAACTTTAAAAAGATAATGTAACGAAATGTTTTTGTTTTTCAATTAATATTTTATTTTAAAATATTTAAAAATTACTTTAATTAAGTTGCAATAATTTTTTTTTAATTTTTAAGTATATTTTTTATTTATTTTATTTTTTGAGGTAATATTTGATAATTTTATAAATATTTTTTTTCCTTAAACGAAATTCCATTTTCTCTTATTAAAATTTATTTATTTTTTAAAACTTGATTTTAATAATTTAGTTTATTAAATATTTTTAAATAATCAAATTTTAACTTAAAAAATGAAAAAACCCTAATAAATCAAAACATGTATTCAAAAATTTTTAAACAGATTTTTTGAAAATTAAATTAAATTTGAATTATTTAGAAATTAACTAAAATATTGATTAAAAAATATTTTAAATAATGATAATTTTTTTTAATTAAATAAAAATAATTTATAATATATATTTTTAAAAATACGCAAAAATAAAAGAAAAAATTTCTTATAAAACCAAAAGATTCAAGGCACTTAAACAACTTAAATGAAGAAAGTGTACAACACGCTGGTAAAGTATCGTTAGCTCCTTGATTTACACCAATAAACCGGTTTCATTAGAAATTTGTTTCTGCTATTTTGAAAATATTTTTTTGTCAGTACATATTTGTTAACTTTTAAATTTAATAAATTATAATAATTTAATTCTAACAAAATTCTTTCATCTGATTTTAAAATATTCCTTTTATTTTTTATTTTTTTACAATTGATATTTTATATTTTTAAAATATTTTTTAAAAAACAAAATTTATTTGCAAAATTAAAAATGATTGAAAACTAATTGAAAAAATAAAAAAATACGAAATTATTTAATAAATATTTGTAAAATTACAAAAAAGATTTTTTAAAATAATTTATTAAATATTTGAAATTTATCAAATATCAACATAGACAAATAATAATTTTAAATTGTCCAATACGTGGTTATAGTTAAATTTTTGCTATGGATTTAAAGTCTTAAACCGCTGGAGGCCCATTACAAAATACATCACTTGATGTCTACAAGAATACAATTAATTTTTTGTCGAATATTAATTTCCAGCCAATTTAACTGGAGTTTGTGATGTTAAAACGAATATGCAATTACCGGCCGATAAATTATCCATCAGTGAATGGGAAAAGAAATTCAATTGTTCTTTGCCCACAGATTTAGTGAATTTCTATCTGGTATCGAATGGGCTCAATGTGACCTGGAAGGTGAAATGTGGAGGTTTCGGTGGAATTCTTTTTGGATTTTTGAATTTCAATAATTATTAGTATTTCAATATTATTCAAATAATTAAACAATTAAAATATTCGGTATGATTTCCATTTGTGGCTGCATAATTCGGTGCCGATTGCTGCACCTTAAACCACCAAAAAGTTGTTTTTAACATGAGAAAATTATGGAAGAGTAGAATACCCGGCCAAGAAAATTCGCCATGACAAAGATGAAACCGAAAATCTAATTATAGGGTTTTTCGATCTATTTTCCAATGATATAATTTTAATCAATATAAAATCAATAAAAATGAATAAAATCTAAATTGTTTTAAAATCATTACAAAATTATAACAGAAGAAACTGCAAAATTAATATTATAAATATAATAATATCAATTACATCAATAAAATTAAAGAAATCAATAGCACCAGAAAGAACAACATAAAGTATATATATATATATATATATATATATATGGGTGTGTGTGTTATGCCGACTTTGTGTAATTGCCGAATTCGTGAATTAGGCAACAGTTTTCCTGAAATAGTGTAATTGCCGAAGTCATGGAGTAGTCACTTTTAGCCGATTTCAATATTTATATGAAAAATTTTCATTTTAACGTGAAAATTTCTCAATTTAATATGAAAAAATCTCAATTTATTATGTAAAATAGACTCTAAATATAAAATATTTATTCATAGTTATTTAAATTTCTTCCTTGGTGGTAAGCTGAACTGCAAATGTTTGTATTCTAAAAGCATTTTTTAATATTAAATCGATATTTTTCATATTAAATCGATATTTTTTCATTATTAAATCGATATTTTTTCATATTAAATCGATATTTTTTTCATATTGAATCGATATTTTTTCATATTAAATTGATCTTTTTTCATTATTATATCGATAATATTTCATATTAAATACTAATATCAATTTCATAGTTGAATTAAAAAATTTTTTAAAAAAATTGCCTAATTCGGCAATTATACAAAAATTCGGCATAACATACATACAGAATACCAAAAATATTAATATATATTTAAGAAAAAAGTTAATTCAAGATTTTTTTCTCTCTTTGCCGTTTTAATAAAATATCGAAGCATTTTCCTAAAATACCCATCACAAGCAGATGCAGTAATTACCCCAAATCTTCCTTCAAGCAACCTTTTCAATTCTTCTTCGTTTCCGACACAATTGTGCCTGACATGATTTTTCGATTTCGAGAAACAATTCTCTATTGCGTTTAAAAAGATGAATACGGAGCGAGGTATTCAATTGTCAAATAGAGTTATTTAGTTTCTTTTAATCCAGAATAATGATAAAATCTTTTGTTGATAAACATTTTTCAGTTCAGCAAGTACGACTTTAAAATTTTCATCATTTAATGTCTTGTCATGAATTTTATTAAAAATCATTGAATCTTATTCATGGCTGCAACAACAGAAAGTTTTCTAGTTCTTACTGCAGAAACGTTTCACAGTTTTTCTCAAAATTTGTATTTCATCTTCAAAGCATCAGAAATTGCTTGGGTTGAATGGGCCTGCCTAATTTTAATAGGATTTTTCTTTCGGTCTCCCTGAGAAATTTTCCTGTTCTTTCTATAATTTTTCATGTGTAAAAAATAAAAAAAAAACGTTTCAAAAAAATTTTGATTTTATTAATTTTTATTGATTTTATTGATTTAAGTTATATCGTTGGAAAATGATTGCAAGAAAATTAAAAAAAGCGGTTATGTAACTTTCGTTGGAAAATTGATTGCAAAGATTGGAAAATAGATCGAAAAATCCTATAATAAGTAATCCAAAAATGTGTTTATTAGAAAAATTCCGAAAATTCATAAAGTTATTGTGAGTAATATTTGGTGTGTTGATGTTTTCAATCGGCATCAAGGGAAAGGGATGTGCGAGAGAAATCACCGCACCATTAATACAATGGCGGCGAGATCTACAAAGTCGATCAGCGAATGTGTTTTGATACAACAGTACGACGGGTCACCGGGATGCGGGCCCTATGAACTGATGTTCCATGCCAAGTATCGACTGCCAATGATTCAAGATGAGTGTCAGGTTGAATTCAAATTCATCTCGGAATGCATCTCGAATGATGAGTATGACGCTACGGAAAAAACCCCGTTCTGCATTGGTGAAAATGTTTATTTGAGAGTCGGTGGGAAATGCGATGAACCATGGACGGGGCCGCATATAATTACATCGTTGAAGTCTGTAGTTGGGGTGGAGCTGGACGACGATGGAATCACGAGACATATCACACATCAGGACAGCAGTGGGCAATCAACAAATGATGTTAGTGGATTCCGATTATCGCATTTCAGACAGTGAAGACGAAATGAGTGGACCGACAACGCAAGAGGTAGCTACAGATTCTGTTGAACGACCGGTGTGGGTACGGAAACACCCTCAGTATCTGGACGATTATGTGATTTGATCTGGAGATCATGGGGGAGTGTAATTAATTGGATCATGTAATTTGTTTGAATAATATAGTTTTTTGTAAATCGAAAAAAATCATCTTATTTAACAATTTTTATTTTAATGGGGATAGTTAGGGGTAACGCTAATTTTATTTTGCAAGAATCGACTAATCAATCGTTTAGATAGTAAAGTTTTAAATTTATTTCATCGAAATTACGCTGGAAAATGGAAAAAAAATTGAAATTTTGTTTTCAGAGTTTTAGAATGCTACATGTTCATACATCATTGTGTGAAAGTCAAACTTTTGAGAGAAATCGTTTCGGTGGTGAAATTCCCGTATTGAAGACGAAAACACAAGGGTTCTCATCATTGAAAGACAAGGGGAACATTTGTCCTTTTAACTAATACCTTCATCGAATAATCAATATACACAGGTTATTCGAAATACATCATCTCATACAGTCATCTGACCTCCTTAGTTTTATTATAAAATGTCATAAGAAAGGATATGCTTAGTTTACAGGACATGTAAATTTCGGTCTGGACCTTTCACGTCCACACATTCTACAGTTATCAACATTCTTCCAATTATCTCTGTTCAGATGGTTCATACTCTTTGTATAAGTACAATGTCGCTTTCATTAAAGGTGAGATTTATAATCACCAGAAAGTAATTTCACAGACAGTCGTGATTCAATGAAACCTGTCTTTCATGATTTAACCTCCGAGGGTGTTCTTCATTGATGTCTGTAAGCAGGAGCGCAGAGTCATTGTTGAATTTTCTACCTAAGAACACATTTGCGGGGTTTACAAATCTCCTTTCTGTTCTATTTCTGTGGGTTTCAGGGATGTATTAGAATAATCACCAAAGCTTGAGTGCAGCCATTTCTGGATTTCAAGTAAGCATGTGCCAGGTTGGTTGCTGAAAGTATTGACAAGTCAGCACTGACCTATCAGAACGTATGAGATAGGAAAATAAAGACTACATTATCTATCACTTTACAAAAATGGTTCATTTTGAAAAACTGAGGTTTTTCACAATTACAGTTTTCCACTTAAGTTAAGTGCTTAATGAATTAGCCAGGAACTGCCTCTTTCTTTAAAATATTGACATTTAGTTGCTCTAGACTAAAATTGTGCCTAAAATAACATTAATCTCTTTGTTTTTAAATAAAAAATTACTTTTTTCTTTAACATGTACTTTTGATAAACTATCTCTACTGGTTGAAAAAAAACTGTAAATAATTTGTTATCAGCAGGAAAGAAAAATTGAAGTTTTCTTGATAGAATAAGGTTCTTTTTATATCTTATTAAAATTGGGTAATGATCAGTAAATCCATTCGACTGATCTAATTCGGCAAATAATGAACAAAATACTATGGGATTCTATAGGGCGTCCTTTTCATATTGAAAAGCCACGCTTAAATTGTCATTGATTCTGCAGGTGAAAACCACGGAGACCATCTCAGAATCAATGACAATTTAAAACGCTTTTTTAATATTTTACTTGTTACTGTTGACATATCTAAAATACATTTTTTTATTATGGATAATGATATACGTTGTGCGATCCCTAAGTCCTTAAACTCGTTGATAAATAAGATTATGACGTATATGCCGTTGATACTATAAATAGATAAGCTATCATTGGTTACAGATATGACCCATCATACCCAACCAGTGTGTGTGTGAGTGGTGCCTACAGCCATTATTTCACTTTTTACTGTAGACATGGAAGTAACGTCAAATATCACAGCGTGATAAAATTCCTGCTACTGTGCAATACTAAAAGCTGCGATATTTTGCAGCAGTTGCAGGAAGCTTACGGTGACCAGTGCCCATAAAGTGCAACAGTGTATAATTGGATCAGAGACTTTAAACATGGGCGACAATCCGTTTTTGATGCTGAGAGATCAGGACGACCGTGTGAAATTTTACCCGGGAAAAGTGATTTGTGCAGGAAGATCGAGTCGGAAGAGAGATGAATAAGCATCCGTGAACTTGCACAGCATCTATCCATCAGCTACCATTCTAAATATGATATTCTGCAATCATTTGGAGTTCGCAAACTGTGTTCAGGTTTTGTTACCCGATTCCTATCCGGTGAAATATGCGACAAACGTTTGTAGTGTTGCACTGCCAATTTGGAGTTTTCTGTGAACTCATGTTGATCGCTTCATCAACAACATCGTTACACAAGATGAAACCCCCGGTGAGCTTGTATTTACCTGAGAGCAAGCGTCAATCTTCTGAGTGGTGCTTCCCCTGTGAAAGTGCTTCCCTAAAAAATTCGAGGCGGCACCTCGCACAAGCGAGCAGCAATGCTGACTGTGTTCTGGATTCCCATGACATTATTAAAATTGATTTCCTTGAGAAAGGACTGACAATGAATATTGAGTATTATGTTGAATTACTTGGCAATGTGAGAAAGTCTCATGGGAAGCCAAGAGGGATCCCATTGTGGGTCCTTCAAGACAATGCACCCATTCACACTTCGCGAGCAACTTTGACTTCTGTGGATGACTGTGGCTTTCAGTTGTTTTCCAAGCCCTCTATAGCCCTGACCTAGCCCCAAGTGATTTTGCGTTGTTTAAACACATAAAGAAACATTTAAAAGGTGTCCACTTTCATTCTGTTGATGTCCTCAAGGAGAAAGTCCTTGATATTCTCAATTCTTTGCCCTCCCAATTTTTACAAAAATGCATTCTCTGAGCTTGTTGCTCACTGGCACAAGTGTGTTGATGTACATGGCTCATACATTGAGAAATGATTTACTTTGATGTCATGTACTGTTTCTGAAAAAATAAAGTTGATTGGACTTTGCTTTCTTGTCGAGTCTAAGGACTTAAGGATAGCACCACGTAAATCTAAATAACAAAATTTATAATTATAATAGATAATTCATTTATATAATTATAATATATACATATTAAATTAGTAATTATACTGTGTAAAATCAACTAAATTTTAAACACATATAATTACTATTTTATTTTCATCAGAAACTAAATGCTCAGTTGGGAAAATTAACATAAACTCTCTGACAAATCTAATAAACGTAACAGGGATAGGTGATTCTCAAGAAGATAAAATCTCTTTTATGGATCTCGTTACACAATCTGACAATTCTACCGTAAAAGTTCCAAATTTGGTCAATCAGTCTTGTAAATTATTTCACCTGGAAGAATGTGATTTTGACGCTCATGTTCTTCTTGTGTATTTTAACAATAAATCAGGTTGTTTTATGTAACCCTTAATTATCAGATTATTACGTAGACGATCATAGGTACCATTTCAAAAAATCCGGAGATTTGGCTTCTTGATAGAAGCTTTAAATTTTACAAGATTGCCAATAATTTTTCAGAATATTTTCGTTTGTTGGTGATGCATTTTGGTTTACCACAGTGGCAATTTTTGTTTACAGATTATGGACCGACTCCCCAAGCAAAAGTAATTGATTGATCAATACGATAGTACATCATATATATCCACACATTCAGCAATTCATCAACATGTACGCCTCATCAAGACTCGACATCAAGAACGAATTCTCGTGCTTGAATCAGACACTGAAGTTTGATAATAATTCTTGTCAAAAGAAACCTAATTTTGACAAAATTTTTAAAATTACCGAATCGAAAACTGTTGATAAAAACAATAAAACTGTGTCCAATAAACCTGTGATTAATAAATAAAATTAATTTTCTTTTTTTCCCATTCTTTTTATTAGCTTAAAATTAAAAGGCCATTTTTGAATATTAAATTTATTCACAATACATACGCATTTCACCATTTCGGCATTTTCAGTGCAATGAAATAAAGTGATTAATTACTATTTATATAGTTGGGAGACTATTACATCATATGTCTCAAAAACATGCTTTTTTTAAAAGTATTTTAATAATATTTAAAAAACTTTAATATGATTAGATGAATCACCTTGCACGTTTAAGCATGGCTTATGATGCTTTATTAACAATGCTTCGGCAATAATCCTTTCATAATTTGTGTCAAAATTATTTACAAATTTTAAATAATTTTTACACAAATTATGAAAGGATTATTGCCGAAGCATTGTTAATAAAACAAAATAAGCCATTTTTAAATAGTAATTAATCACTTTATTTCATTGCACTGAAGATGCCGAAATGGTGAAACGCGTATTGTGAATAAATTTAATATTCGAAAATGACATTTGTTTGCATTATTATTAAAAATGCCATTATCAGTTCTAGATAATATATATATATATATATATATATATATATATATATATATCCATGGAATTTAGAAACCTATTTTTGAAGTCTTTTTGGACCGTAAATGATAATGTGAAAATTTGATTAAATTAATAAATCAAATTTTTTTGCGAAAAAAACGTTTTACGATTATCTACATATGTTTACAATGTATTAAATAGAAATATTTACTTTTTATCATATTTAATATAAATTATATATAAATAATCAAAGTAAAATTGATTAAAAAATATAAATATTAAGCATAAAATAATAAGAAATTTATGTGAAGAAAATAAACAGATATAATAAAATTGTAAATAAATGGAATAAAAATTGAACAGAAAAGTGTAAAAGGAAGAAAATTTTTAAAGAAGGTGGCACAAGAATTTATCTAAAATGTCCTTAATTATATATTGAAGAATGAGCGAAAATTCAAGAATAATTCAAAGGTCAAGAAAGAATTTAATCATAATTCAAAGATCAAGAATCGTCTAGACACAGTCTCGCCGAATTTGTATAAACTAAGTTATAAAAGGCTCTCAGTTAGAGTTAGAAAGCGCACAAACGAAATTTCCGAATATCGACTCCGAAGAAACTTATCTAAAGGTGTGAATAATATAATTATATATTAACTTACTATATTCTTTTATCAAAATCTCGTTCGGGCAAAAGAAATCTCTTTTCCCGTTCTACCCAAATTACAAATTACTTAATAGATTAAGTTCTCTTTAAATATTTTTGAAATTGAATAGCATTTGTACATCGTGTATAATAAATAAATATTTGTAAATGTCGTATAAATCTTATTCTTTTTAATTTCTATTTTAAAAAGATCACCTCGATACGCCAACAATTTAACACCAAAATTTTATTAATATCACAACTCGGACTTTTCAAAAAAAATTTCGTTAATTAAAATTTTTATTTCACCCTTCTTTAATTAGTTTCTTCATAACTTTTCATTTTACTTCAAATTATTTAACATAAAAATAATTTACTATATTTTATAACATATTTTTGAACTTTTTATTACAATATGGTGACCATAGCCATTGCTTCAGAACAATTGATTTCGAGACTCTTACCAGAAAAAAACAGGAGAGAAGATAATATCTAAACATTTATAGTCGCATGCTCAAGGTATTTTAAGGTGGCCAAAGCACCAGAAAATATACAGGAGCTTTTGATAATTGGATTGCTGTCTCATGAACTTGTACCGGTGTACGAGAACGTATCGATTGACACAAAATGATATGAAGCTCGGTTAATAGAAGCTTTTTTCAAAGAAAAGTCCTCTGGTGGAGGACCTGATAGAGGCTGTAAATTTCGAAAGAATGCATGAATTAGTAGAAGAATACTTTTCAAAAGTATAGAAACTTGCTGCAAAATTAGCTAAACATAAATGGTCAGCAGAAGAAATTGAAAAGAATCTTCTAATTCATGGGTCAAAGTACAGCTATTTGAAGAAAGAGATCAAAGCCCGTAAACTCAGGGCTCCCAACATTTCTATTCGCAGGCATAAAAAATTCTTTTAATACTTGTAATCAGATAAATACTAAAATCAGAACTAAGATTATTGACAGAAAATTATATTAGATCATTAAATCAGCTATGACACACAAACACACATATACTACTGAATGAAAAGCAAACAAGAAAAGGGAATAAATTATCGTTATTAAAAGAGTAAATGGAAAATAGTGGCTGTAAAACAACAACTAAGAATAATAAATTATAAAAAAAAATCAAAATTAAAGACTTTAAAATATAAAATATAATGAGCGGTAGCCTCGGCTGCTCGTTCCGTACCTTTTGAGTTGATGTCAGATAATTTTGAATAATCGAAGGTCTAAGTGAATTTATATTCGTTAAATTAGATGTTTAATTCTGGCTCGAATCATATGTGCTTTACTTGATGGCTTTGATTATCACATGCGGTGTCCATTTTTTTCCTCAAAGAAATTTCTACAATTGTATGCAAATAATCCATTTTCAGGCGCGTCATTACATTTGGTATACCAACAGATTGCATTGTAGGTTTGTATTAAAATTATTCATCGATGAATAATTTTATTATTTTCCTAATTTTAAAATCGAATGATTTTGGCCATATTGGATTAGGAAGTCAATTTTAATTAATCTTTATTATACAATTAATTTTCATTACGTTTCTAAGTTTCTTTAAGGTCTCTCACGGTTCGAAGGGTGTTGTCAACTTACACACGATGCTCTCTTCATGTCAATAATCTCTAGCAGTGAAGTACGATCATAATGAATTGGTCTTCAATACAAACGGGAATGGATGTTCGTATTTGTCCTTTACCTGAAAAAAAGATTTGAAGGGTGTTGCATTATCGGTAAATTAACGATGGTATTATACTTGATTAAGGGTAGAACTTAATGTACGTAAGGGTTAGGAAATCCGTAGATCATTCTGATATATGCGGAGTGCTACTTTCTGTACTTAAGACGGTGACAAAAGTAAATGTACTTGAGTTGCAATTTCTGCATCATCATCCGTACTCTCCTGACCTAGTCCTAACTGACTACTATTTATTCCTCATTTTAAACAACTTTTCAATAGAAAAGAAATTCCGAAGATGCTGTAAAAGTGGCCTTCAAGGAATATATAGATTCTCTTCTACCAAACTTTTTTTCAAATAGCTTCAACAAGCTGCGGCTCAAATGGATAAAATGTGTCGATAATATGGTTGCATACTTTCATGAATGACATTAAGTTTTGTATTGGTAAATTATCAATAAACTTTGCCTTTAGTTCTACAAATTTCAAACTTATGGACCCAATATTAATGTTTGAAAATTATAAAGGTAGAAACTTTCAATAAGCATAATCAATAAGAAATAAACGACCATTTATTGTGGTTCGTATAGGTTGAAATATGAAGGTATATCTTCGGTATATGTAATGTTAAATGAAAAAATAAGCATTGAAAAGCGTTTGGTCTTGTATTTGTTTGTATTGCATGTGTAATGGAGACGCGGGCACATCAGCTATCAAGCTATTTTTCAAAAATGGGACTCTTCAAAGAAAGACTTTTTATTAATATTTATTTGAATTTGTTTGTTTCTTAATAATTCTTTAAATTTCAACTAATCAGTTTAACTATACAATTTTGTTAAAAGTTGCTAAAACAGTAGGGGGGAAATGGGCATTCGGCCTACACCCCCCCAGCCGTTACCATGGCAACGGTATAGGTTATCGTGGTTACCATGGCAACGGTCGCGATCACCTTAGCAACGGTCGCGGTTACCATGGCAACGATCGCGATCACCTTAGCAACGGTCGCGGTTACCATGGCAACGGTTCCGGTTCACTTAACAACGCTTCTGATTGGTTCCCGGTACCCTAGCAACGGTCGCGATTACCTAAAAACACTTCTGATTGGTCCACGGTTCCCTTGCAACGGTCGCGATCACCCTAGCAACGGTCGCGGTTACCATGGCAACGGTATTTTAAAATTTTTTTTTATTTTTATTTTTTTTTGGGTGACGGTAACCAAGGTCATGGTTACCATAGTGACGGTAACCAAGGGACGTTTCTCATTATCAACGGATACAGTGATCCAAGGCGGTTGTAACCATGGTTACGGTTCCCGTATCCATAGCAACCATCACCCCGTAATTAAGGACCGTGGAAAAAAGTGCTAATCGATCACTGCACAGTGTCCAAATGTGCTAATCGATATTTTGAAAGTGCCAATCGATAGTGCACATTGTGCCGCACATTTCTAATGTGCTAGCA
>MQRK01236261.1:12221-34370 GCA_001938485.1 Girardia tigrina
TCATCATTTATTTAATAATAATATTGATTTTATATTCCCTCATTATCCGAATTATTTCACAATCCGAAAGGAATTCGATTTTTAATTTTTCGGATTAATGAGGGTTGACTGTATAGTTTACAATATTTGATTGTTATTAAAGTAATAATTAATTGCCCGTAAATTGTATTCTTAATATATCTTTGATGCAATATTTAATATTTTCTATTATTTTACTATTTTAGAAATTAATTTCTTTTAAGTTATAATTTAAAATATATAAAATATTACATGAATAATAAGAATACAATTTAAGTGCAGTTAATTATTACTTTAATAATACTATACTATATTTACAATTAATTTATTCTATTGTTTTAACGTATAAGCATTGAACGTTGCTGGTTTCGCGCCGCGCATCCAATCAATAATTTTAGTCCTCAAGAGGACTTTTTCTCGTTCTCTTCCTTTAGCATTGTTCGATGGAAGAATTGATGGATTGCAATCGTTCTTTTTATCTACATACGGTCGAATTCTTGTTTCTCCGGAATTCGGTACTGATGATGATGTACATGAATTCGTGAAAATCCGGGGTTATTTCCGAGAATTATTAATTAATTTCTTATTATCCGTATCATTTACAATGGAGTTAAGTTAAAATGCTTTTGCCAATCTTTTGGTGATATAAACTGATTGATAGTTTTTTATTATAAGGTTTATTATTGATAATTCGCGCTTTATCAGCTTCTTTGGAGATCGATTCAAAATTATCCGATTTAACAGCTTCTTTATTCATTAATTCTGTTTCAACACAAATCATTCAAATTCAACACAATCGGAAACGGAAAACTTTATTTTTAAATAATTGTGCGGTGATTCCGCTTATTTTCATATTTTTAAAACAAGAAACATTTAACATCAATTCATCTATATTTACATTTATTTTTCATCATACCAAAAAATTGTGTTTTTCTTGGAATCATTCACACTTAAGAATTTTAATTTTTTATTATTAAATTTAAATTGATTTTTCTTAAATTTTTAACTTTACTAAAATTTCCAATTAATTACTTTATTTAATTTATTAAATAAACATATTTATTTAATTAATTCTGCTTAAGTTCGATCAAGATGTAAATTATCTCGACCATTTTCTTTAAAATATAAAATTTATATAATTATCAGTTTTTCTCAATTTACAAAACATCTGGACGTATAGGAGGAAAATGACTATCATATTCGTGTTCAGCATCAAATTCTGCATATAGTAGATGTAAAGACTTCTTTGTCTAAATTTGAGTGTCTGGTAGTGTAATTACAGGTAGTCGTCGACTTACGACCATTCGACTTTACGACCACAATCGCTAGCCGCGGCGTACGACAGTGCATACCAGGTTCCGGTAGCACTACCATATATGCGTGTACCATTTCAACTGTAATCCCATCTGTCTTAGATATTTTTCATCAAATCCCTCCCAAGATGTCTACCAAGAGGAAGTTGTCTTTGTCTACGCCTGTCTACACCAGCGGCCAATAAAATGTTTCCTACATGTCTATATATTTGTATATGTTATGTTTTGCAATTGGAAAAATGTTTCCTATTGTATTTTTTAAACCTGTATTTTGTAATTTTGTATGTTTTGCAAATATTAAACCAGTTGTTCCAGTTGCACAGTACTGTACATATAGCCTACTCAACTTACGACCAAATTGTGTTACGACCGGTCTGTCGGAACCAATCGTGGTCGTAAGTCGACGACTACCTGTAAAGAATTATAGTGGGATGTGTTTATGTGTTGTTTAAATATTCAGAATTTGTGTTCATTTTTTAAATTACTGTTTTAACAAACAAATATTCAGAAAACAACGTAATAATTCAGGTTTTTCTTAATAATACTAAATTTGTTCATTTGCTTTTTATTATTTGAACTTGAACAATGAGATGAAGAAGAAGAGGAAACTGAACCTCAGAAACGATTTGAGACGAAGAAAATTGCGGAATGCTTCAGACTAATTGACGAAGGACTAGCAGATTTAGAAGCTCATGATTCCACGATGGGAAGATTTCAGAACGTATTTCAAGGTGTTCATGACACCATGTCATGCTATAAAGTTATTTGAAACGAGACTAAAATAACCGCAGTTCAAACCTCACTTGACAATTTCTTTTTTTCCGAAATCAGCATCGACAATAGCAAACGATGAAAACGGTCAGAAGTGACAGAGTCTAGATGCACAATGTACATATATGTACCCATAATAAAGATACATTGTAAAATGTACATATAAATAAATTACACGTATTACATTAATTGTATGCATTGATATGTAAATGTATATAATATTGATTATATGTACAGTAGATCCCAGACATTCACGATTTTTCGACTTACGCACACAATCCAGGAACGAATTAATCTAGTAAGTTGAGGACTTATTGTACATGGTAAAAGCTCAATTAGTTTAATCTTTGATTTACAAAAAACCATAACAACGAGGTTAAACTGGAGATCGACATTGAAGGGGAGAAGCTGGAACAAGTTAAGAGTTTCAAATACTTAGGGTCTACTATCACAGAGAATGGGGGAAGCGAAGAAGAAACCA
Organism: Girardia tigrina; assembly: GCA_001938485.1. Lineage (NCBI taxonomy): Eukaryota > Metazoa > Platyhelminthes > Tricladida > Dugesiidae > Girardia > Girardia tigrina. Next base: position 14,805 of record MQRK01236261.1, read on the forward strand.
GAAGCCGGATTGGTATTGCAACAAGCGCAATGATTAAGATTAGCACAGTGTTTAACCTCAAAGAAATTCATCTCAAGAGCAGATTAAAGATCACTAAGGCTATTGTCTGGGCAACAATCCTCTATGGATGCGAGAGTTGGACAATAAATCAGAAGAGCATAGATAGACTTAAAGCGTTTGAAAGGAAGTGCTACAGGAGATTGCTGAAGATCACATGGAAATAAAAGGAGACAAATGACTTTGTCTGGAGGAGAGTGACAGAAATACTTGGTAAAAGACCAGAATCAATAGAAGAAGCTGAAATTCTACGGACATCAAATAAGAAAACAAGCACTAGCAAAGGTTATGATTGAGGAAAGAGTAGAAGGAGAAAGACTAAAGAGACAATGGACAGATAATTTAAAAGAATGGAGTGGATTGAACTTGGAACATCTGAGAAAATATAGACAGATGTAGCGAAGGCTTGTGCGTAATTGGGTGCACCCACGGCCCAAACGGCGAAGGTCAAAAAGAAGAAAAAAAGATTAAATGAACAATGAAATTTAAAGAAATTTAAATAAAGAATAATAAAAGTATATCAATTAATAAATAAACCGTTCTAGGACAGAAATAACTGTCAAAATTGTCGAGTGGTGGGAAAAATGTGCAATCGTTTTATCGGAGCTCCAGAGCCCGATGAGAAAAGGTGCAACGCACGTGTGCCACTGAATCGACTGCACGTCAACGCCGCCTTTACGATTGCACACTTCTGTACATCGGCATTTATCGCTCACGACATTCGCCAATTTATTGACGAAATTTATCGATTCCAATTCAAACTCCATCCGGATGGCATCCTTCATAGGAAAGGATTTATTAACGACTGCTGGTACTCGTAAAACCAAGCGGAACGAATCCCAACATTTCAAATCAACCGGGAATCGATTCGATTCAATTGCACTTCGAAAATCAAAATTAATTCCATTTGTCGAATTTAAATCGATCGATTTATCAATCCGACAGAAATGTTTAAGTATCGATGTAGGATTTTTGGTTTGTATTTCCCCAACGAGAGAGAGACCGAGACTTCTGATACAAATATAAAGAAAAATTACCATTAGATTTTAATTGTTTTGGGAATTAATCAATATTGTCCCTAATCAAGAAGGATTTTTCTTCAAATTTATCTTGTTAATATCATATTTTAATTTTTCTTTTCATTAAATTTATCAAGAGTTTTTTGTTGTATTAAAAATAGTTTTTAATTAATGAATTAATATAATAATTTATAAGAAGAAAGACCAAAGAGGCAATGGATAGACAATTTAAAAGAATGAAGTGGATTTTCCACTGGGAAAACCACCACTTAACCAAAGATATGTATATCACATTTTTCTTGTTTTCAAAAACCAATCATGACAGAAGAATTCTTAACATTCTTGAATGACCATCATTGTGATATTAAATTTACAACAGAATCGGAAGCAAAAATACTTCCTTTTCTTGAAATTCTTCTAACTAGGATGAATGGGAAATATCGGACTGAATTATACAGAAAAACAACAAATAAAAGTCTTATAAGAAAGGTGAGTTGGGCCCTAGAGAGAATAGCGGATAATAATCCATACATTGGAATTTGGAGCACTTAGGGAGTTCAAACCGGTTAACCGGTTATTCGATATTCGCAGAATTCTTTTCGATTAATCGGTTTTTCGTAAAAAAACCGATTACTTTAAAATAAAAAAAATATGGAACAATTTTTATTTTGACGAAATATAAATTTTGAAATATAAATATCTAGTACTATTTGAATCAAATTTTACTTGTACTTGAGCCCATAAACTCGCTGTAATAATCTAAGTAAAAATGATTCAAATCTGTTGATCTCTGATTGAGTATTTGTTCATTTCTTTAAAACATTAAACGAACTAAACACCAGTCTTTCAAAAGAAATGTTTGAAGCTTTGCATGAATATGTTTCTGAACGGTGACAGATAAATTTGGTTTCTCTTTTGTACTTTTTACAAAACGGGAGATACCAAAATTGAATAAATTGTTCTTATTCCCAAGTAACGGGTGCGTAGGCAAAATCTGGACATATGAAAAATGCATACTATCAGTAAATTAAAAAGAAATGGAACATCCAATCAAATTGCAGCATGAATCACATTGGGTAGGGGGTTTCTTGCATGATATTTCGTCATCCTCTCGGCATTCATTTTCTCAGAAAAGACATGACAGAGCAACAACTCCGTGAGAGAGTTCGCAACTTTTGGCAGCTGAACTTTTTAAAAGGAAAAGCCTTCACTGTAAACCACTTTGTGAATGAAGGTTGTGCACGGTCTAACATCTTCTCTCAAACCTCTCCAAGAGTTCAAATGTGCACAGGAAGCCAGGAAGTGGAGGCCACAATAAAAAGTTAACAAATCAGCAGCGCGCAAGTATTCGAAGATGGATTCAAACAAAGCGTGGTGTATCTCTCAGACGTGAAGCCAGCAAGTATGGCGTCTGTGCCACGACGATGAGGAATATTATCAAGGAAGGCGGTCTAAAATGCCGAAAGAGAAAGAAGGCTCCTCAGTACACAGAGGAGCAAGTAAAGCGAGTAAAGCTGAATGCAGGGAAATTACTCCGAAGTTTGAGTGATAAAAAAATCATCATGGACGATGAGAGCTACTTCATGTTGAAATGTGATTATCTACCTTGAAATGATCACTACTTTACTTCGAGTCCTCAATCTACTCCTGAACACGTCAAATATAGAACAGAAAGAAAGTTCCCTGTTCAGCTGATGGTTTGGCTTTGTGTCTCCGCAGACCACATCAGTGATCCTATATTTTTGCAGCGGCCAAACAGTGTACATGCCGATTTCTATCAAGAGCAGTGCATCAGACAAGGTCTGATGAAGTTTATCAAGAAATATCATCGAGATGACGAAATTCTCTTCTGGCCGGACCTGACTACTGCAAATATAGAACAGAAAGAAAGTTCCCTGTTCAGCTGATGGTTTGGCTTTGTGTCTCCGCAGACCACATCAGTGATCCTATATTTTTTAGGAAATTTTTTATACAGGCTTGCTTCCGATGACAATACAATATTTTAAAACATTTACGGCTCTACATAAACCGCATATGCTATAATTTAACTTTATGAAAAAATCAATAATATTAATTAATATGCACAAAAAAAATATGACAATACAATTTGATAAAAAAATTTTGAAAAAAAATAATTTTTTCTATTTTTTTTACAAAAAACCACTTACGGTTATCTACAAATTTATACACTGTATTAGATAGCAATCTTTTCAATTATTTTCATGAATTAAGTTAAAACTCTTTCAAATTACCAAATAATTTTATTTTGGAGATTGAAATTTTTTCAAAAATTTTTTATTAGCTTGCTTTCTTGTCTGGAACAAATCTTGCGATTGATTTTTCGACCACTTTCAGTCATCCAATTGAGCTGAAATTTTTTATACAGGCTTGCTTCCGATGACAATACAATATTTTAAAACATTTACGGCTCTACATAAACCGCATATGCTATAATTTAACTTTATGAAAAAATCAATAATATTAATTAATATGCACAAAAAAAATATTTTGAAATAAAACTTGCTTTTATTAAAATAAAACTTGCTTTTATTAAAATAAAACTTTGTTATTTTGGTTTTATTATCATTTCTGTTATTCGAAATCACTTATTCGAAGTCACACTTATCCATCATCTCAACATCCTCTTTGTTGTCAAGGAGTGTAATCCTCCCAACGTCCCACCATGCCGCCCCATTGAGAACTTTTGGGGCGCTCTAAAGGCGAAAGTGTATGAGGGAGGCTGGGAGGCTCAAACAATCCCTCAATTAGAGCAACGGATTAAGAAAATGTTGAAAACAATCGATCAGTTCACGTTGCGGAAGGACTTCAAAGGGATTAAGAAACGCCTTCGTACTGTGTATAGAGACGGACAACTTTCAATTATTCTGTAAACATTTTTTGTTCCTTACATCTTGCCCTTCAATAAAATATAAACAGCTTCTGGAAATTTTATTGCGTTTTTTCACAATGGTGGTTTAAAATTTGTCCAGATTTTGCCTGTGCACCCGTTAAAATATTCATCGAAAATAACAGTGAAATCTTGGAAGAATAAATTATGAGATCGTTTATTTATTAATTTCCAACATGAAAATAAAATAGAAGATGATAAAGTTCTAGGTAGTCCAGAGGCTCTTAAAAAAGTATTTTCTTACACGGATATACCATGTACAATTGATTCTTTAATATATGTGCCACAGGAAAAACCTTTCAAATGTATTGAAGGTGAATTAAAAACATTTTAAGCTACAGGATTGCGTTGTGAACAGGTTAAGAAATTTTATGATGCTCTCATGACTATTCAACCGACTTCTACAGCTAGTGACAGAACATTTTCTTTAGCTGGTAATTTCGAAACAAAAACTCAGAATCATTTTTACGAGTAAATAAATATTTATAATGAGCGTTATCTTTATAATTAATATCCTGTAAATAGGCTTATAATATTCTTCCGTTCAATATTTTACATTTAATTCAACGATAAGGTAATGAAATTACTGAAAGAAAAAATCTTCAAGTAACCAGTCAACCGGTTAACCGGTTATTCGATGAAAAAATATTCGGTTAATCGAGAAATCAAATAACTGGATAATTTGAACTCCCTAGGAGCACTGTTGAACAAAAAAAGTTGTACTCCGGTGATATGAAAGTACCATGCTGTGGAAGTTTTACTGGAAGTGGATGGCGAAATTATAGAGGATGGAACTTGGTTAAGAAAGAAGGATGATGTTAGGTATGTAAATATTAGGTTGGGGAAAAAGTAATCCATTATTTTAATCCATTATTTTAATTCATTATTTATCGATCAAACAATTTCTTTGTCAAGGTAACATTTCACAGTAATTTCACAAAAATATTTTGCTTTTTTTTATTCAGTTCTGAGTTACAGGGTGTTAAAAATGGAAGTGAACAAAGAAAAAATTCGGTACATTTTACAGTTTTTATTCGATAAAGGCGAAAATGCAAGCCAGGCGGCTGTTATTGTGAATGGTGTTTATGGTGCCAATACTGTAACAGCTGATTACACGCAATTTTGGTTTCGTCAATTCCGTGGAGGCATTTTTGATGTTAAAGATGCACCTCGCACAGGCAGGCCTATCGTTGAAAATGTCGATAAAATCTCGGCAATGATCGAAGTTGACCGGCATGTTCGTAGTCGTAGCATCGCACAGGAGCTGAAGATCGATCACAAAACGGTTTTAAACCATTTGGGCAAAGCAGAATTCAAAAAGAAACTTGATGTTTGGGTTCCACACGAATTAACACCAAAAAAACATGATGGATCGAATTTCCATCTGCGAAGCCTTGGCCAACCGAAATGAAATCGACCCATTTCTTAAACGGATGGTTACTGGGGATGAGGAATGGGTCACATACGACAATATTGTACGAAAACAATCGTGGTCAAAGCACGGTGAAGCACCTCAAACGGTCGCCAAACCAGGACTAACGGCCAGGAAGGTTCTACTGTGTATTTGGTGGGGCTGGAAAGGAATCATTTATTATGAGTTGTTTCCGTATGGCCAAACACTAAATTCAGATCTGTACTGCCAACAACTGGACAGTTTGAAGATAGCAATTGATGAGAAACGACCAGAATTGGCCAACAGAAGAGGTGTTGTGTTTCATCACGACAACGCCAGACCACATTCGTCTGTAGTGACTCGCCAGAAACTCAGGGAGCTTGGTTGGGAAGTTTTAATGCATCCACCATATAGTCCGGACCTGGCACCAAGCGATTACCACCTTTTTCTTGTATTGCAAAATTTTATGAGTGATAAGAAATTGGGATCAATAGAAGATTGTGAAATCGATTACTACAGTTTTTCGCCAATAAGGACTAAGACTTCTACGAGAGAGGCATTATGAAGCTACCTTCAAAATGGCAATTAATTATACAGCAAAACGGTGCATATTTGACTCCAAGAGGACAATCCGAAACATGTTAAATAAAGTTTTGAATGTCACGCCAAAATAATGGATTTCTTTTTCACAACGTAATATTACTGAACTTGAAGCAGTTTTCTATAGAATAAATTTTTGTTTAAAGTGGTAGATGCGGTATATCACGGTGAAATGTGATAACGAATCTGTGAAGTCGTGGATTAATGATATAATCATTAATAGATCGAAATTAAGTTAGGTAGAATGAAGTACCGGTGCAGAGAGAAGAATATTCAAGCAACCGATAAAGATATATCAAATTTAATTTCAGGATGTCAACAATCCAGTCAATCTATCCTGTACCGGTCAAATGGGAGAAAGAACGTTTATCTGTGAATGAGAATTGGTTCAAAGTGGCAATGATATCACAAAGTTCAATCGTAAAATGTTCCTGAGTTTGATTGATTGAGAAACTTGTACATGTGCGATTTTGAGGCAAATGCGCGATGAAAGTACAAATGAAATATACAATATTTTGCTCCTTGTAAACTTTAGTGATAATTACGCAACATTTTACATAATCTTTCTTGATTAAAGATAAAAGAAATAACTTCTAACAAAAAATTACTTAAATCTTTCGAAATTCGGAAATAAATGAGTTTTTTGACGATGTTTTATTTCTTTCGAGAGAAAATTTTGCAGAAACATTTTACTTCTGGAAGAAAATTTATCGGATAGAAAAATAAATATTTAAAAAATGTATAGAAAAACGAAAATGTTTTTAAAATTATAATTAATAGCACTGTTGATAAAATTAAAGTGTATTTGAATTGCGATATATTCTGGTGGATTTTCCATTTCCACATTGAGACTAAATTAACAACAATTGCGCTGCATGTAATATTATTCGGATATATGCTATGCCGAATTCGTGAATTAGATAACAGTTTGCTGAAAAAGTGTAATTACCGAACTAGTCAATTTTTTCCAATTGCAATATTTATATGAAAAATTTTCATTTTAAAATGAAAATTTCTCAACTTAAAATGAAAGATTATGTATTTAATATTAAAAATATCAATTTAATATGAAATAATATCAAATTAACATGACAAAAATCAATTTAATATGAAAAATATGTCTTTCATATGAAAAAATTAATTTACTGTGAAAAAATATCGATCTAATAAGAAAATTATGTTTTTAATACGAAAAATTATCAATTTAATATGAAAAAATATCGATTTATCATTAAAACGGATATTCAAAATCGATAGTGGAGAAATTAACAAAGGAAACTATTGATAAATTAATTGACAAAAAAAGTAATACTAAAATTTTAGATGTTCAAGATCAAGATCAATTTTGCAACACTAATGATAAAAGTTTGGGAATTGGTTATGTGTTAACTGTGCCGTATTCAGAGGGGTTTAAAATATTTGAAAATTCTATTTTGAACGCCTTAGATAATGCAGTAAGAGAATCCAGGAACACAGTCGCAATGAAGGTGGAAGTAACATTGCAGGACATAGAAGACATTGTAAAGGAGATATAAATTCACAACACTTTAAATTCTACGCACTCAATTTAAAAATTATTGGGAGAGAGTGACATGTGAAGCGTTATATATAAGATCTTTGGATCCTAAAATTAACGTTAAAACTGTTAACAACTCTACAACTTTGTTGAGAGTTTTTAAATGATGTACTGATTACGTATTGATTACATAATCATTAACTGCACTATATAAGTAAATTTCGTTTGAAAAATCATTTGTTCTGACGATGACGGTTAAACCGTCGAAATTAATAAATATTTTCAACTGACTTTCGAATTTTGATTATCATTAAAAATTATCAATTTAATATGAAAACATAAATTAAATATGAAAAAAATCGTAATTGTTTATTCAAAATAGACTCCAAATGTAATATTTTTATTCACAGTTAGTTATACTTCTTCCTTGGTTGCGAGATGAATTACAAATGTGTGTGTGTATTTATAAAACATGTTTTCATATTAAATTGATATTTAAATCCAACAGAAGTTATTTTCCGCTTTGCAAAAACAAATTTCATGCTTTGATAATTTCAGAGCCCACATCATCATCTATTGAGCCTTGATGGACTTATTGGTGTAACTGAAAATTATGGAATGATTTGCTCAGGTTTCTATAGCCATATGAGAGAATGGCTTAAAGTTTATTTTGTTTTTTTTTCTTTTAAATATTGTTGCATAAAACTTATTTAATGTTGTTATGCCGAATTCACGAATTAGGCAATTTTTTAATTCAATTATGAAATTGATATTAACATTAAATATGAAAAATGCTTTTAAAATACAAACGTTTTCAATTTAGCTTGTCATCAAGGAAGAAGTTGAAATAACTATGAATAAAATTATACATTTGAAGTCTATTTGTATAATAAATTGAGATTTTTTTCCTATTTAATTTATTTTTCATATTAAATCGGTATTTTTAATATTAAATCGATATTTCTTCATATTAAATTGATATTTCTTCATATTAAATCGATATTTCTTCATATTAAATCGATATTTTTTCATATTAAATTGATATTTCTTCATATTAAATTGATATTTCTTCATATTAAATTGATATTTCTTCATATTAAATCGGTATTTTTTACCACGTTTTTATTAGCTTGCTTTCTTGTCTGTTTGTCTGGAACAAATCTTGCGATTGATTTTTCGACCACTTTCAGTCATCCAATTGAGCTGAATTTTTATATACGTGCTTGCTTCCGATGACAATACAATTTGATAAAAAAATTTTGAAAAAAAATAATTTTTTCTATTTTTTTTTACAAAAAACCACTTACGGTTATCTACAAATTTATACACTGTATTAAATAGCAATCTTTTCAATTATTTTCATGAATTAAGTTAAAACTCTTTCAAATTACCAAATAATTTTATTTTGGAGATTGAAATTTTTTCAAAAATTTTTTATTAGCTTGCTTTCATGTCTGGAAAAATCTTGCGATTGATTTTTCGACCACTTTCAGTCATCCAATTGAGCTGAAATTTTTTATACAGGCTTGCTTCCGATGACAATACAATATTTTAAAACATTTACGGCTCTACATAAACCGAATATGCTATAATTTAACTTTATGAAAAAAATCAATAATATTAATTAATACGCACAAAAAATATTTTGAAATAAAACTTGCTTTTATTAAAATAAAACTTTGTTATTTTGGTTTTATTATCATTTCTGTTATTCGAAATCAATAGAAAGATTTGAATTCCTAAATGATAACTAAAAATAGTTAAATAATATTATTAATAAAAATTTTTTTTATAAAAACAACCACGTTTTTCAAGCATACCAATGCACTAAAAAGAGGACAATAATTTTTTTCTAGACATGTGAGAAATTTTATAACTAACCCAAAAACGTGGGGCATAGAAATGATCGATTGTTACTAAAAAGCAGTAAAGAGGATATAGCAGTTACTAATAGCAGTAATTCAGAAATCCGCCCCATGTTTTTGGTTAGGTATAAAATTTCGCACATGTCTAGAAAAAAATTATTTTCCTCTTTTTAGTGCATTGGTAATGCTTGAAAAACGTGGTTGTTTTTATAAAAAATTTTTTTTATTAATAATATTATTTTATATTAAATCGATATTATTCATATTAAATTGATATTATTCATATTAAATCGATATTTTTTATATTAAATCGATATTATTCATATTAAATTAATATTTCTTCATATTAAATCGATATTTTTTATATTAAATCGATATTTTTTCATATTAAATCGATATTTTTTTCATATAAAATTAATATTTCTTCATATTAAATCGATATTATTCATATTAAATCGATATTTCATATTAATTCGATATTTTTTTCATATTAAATCGATATTTTTTATATTAAATTAATATTTCCATATTAAATCGATATTTTTTATATTAAATCGATATTTTTTCATATTAAATCGATATTTTTTTCATATAAAATTAATATTTCTTCATATTAAATCGATATTTTTTCATATTAAATCGATATTTTTTTCATATTAAATTAATATTTCTTCATATTAAATCGATATTTTTTCATATTAAATCGATATTTTTTCATATTAAATTGATATTTCTTCATATTAAATTGATATTTCTTCATATTAAATCGATATTTCTTCATATTAAATCGATATTTTTTCATATTAAATCGATATTTTTTCATATTAAATCGATATTTTTTCATATTAAATCGATATTTTTTCATATTAAATCGATATCTTTTCATATTTAATCGATATTTTTTCATATTAAATCGATATTTTTTCATATTAAATCGATATTTTTTCATATTAAATTAATATTTCTTCATATTAAATCGATATTTTTTATATTAAATCGATATTTTTTCATATTAAATTGATATTTCTTCATATTAAATTGATATTTCTTCATATTAAATCGATATTTCTTCATATTAAATCGATATTTCTTCATATTAAATCGATATTTCTTCATATTAAATCGATATTTTTTCATATTAAATCGATATTTTTTTTATATTAAATTGATATTTCTTCATATTAAATCGATATTTTTTCATATTAAATCGATATTTTTTCAAATTAAATCGATATTTTTTTTATATTAAATCGATATTTTTTCATATTAATTCGATATTTTTTTCATATTAAATCGATATTTTTTATATTAAATCGATATTTCTTCATAGTAAATTGTGATATTAAAGTAAATTTTTTTCATATAGTTCGTATTTTTTCATAACATAGTACAAATTGCAACACAAAGTATTAAATTAGCATTCACAAGACTCAATATTTATATTTATGTGTGTATATATAAATACGACAGCCAAATTTTGTTAATTAATTCTGAAAAGCGGTATCGAAAATCCTCCGAAATATATCGCAAATAAACCAAATAAAATTAAATCAATCGCGTTATCGATTACAATTTCATTAAAAAAATGTAATTTCACAATCGTAAATCACCGTTTTAAGTACTCTCGCTTGTAGTTGTCATGGGGATCGAGCGGTCGATTTATGTGGTATTTTTGAAATAACTTTCTCCAAATTTTACTATTGATTAATAACGAAAATCGAGATGCAAATGTAAATCGATTACTTATCGGACGAGAGCGAACGCCACTGATTGCACACCAACGAGCAAATCGATAATTCTCTCGGCGAAAGAAAGGAAAATATTTCGAATAAGATTTCATTTGGTAAAACGGTAATCGTTTTTGCTGTACTTTTCTTCATTTGGAAATCTAATTCAAATCGTTTGCCGTATCGCACAAACAATTTACGCTGATTATTTAAACAAATCGAATTTAGTTATTTTGTAATTTAAAAAGTTAATATTTTTTCATTGAAAAAAGTTTTGTTTTTGTTATTTTATTAAATTAAATTTTAATTGGAATTCGAAAAAAATTCTTTTTACTGTTGTTTATTTAATTATATGGATGTCATAAGTTTGATGAAGAACACAATTTGAATTAATCTATGTAAACTGCGTATGTAAACTGCGTCGGAGCACCTAAGGATTCTACAGCGTCATCGTGCTCAATCGGACCGACTTCCGAGGACGTTCAAATTCTACGGAACGCCTTCCTGCGGGCACTTCCGATTGACATCCAGAAACACTTATTACATCTAGCTTCATTCGCGGATGATCTACTCAGGGTTAAACAACCCAACTGTATAAATGTCGAGAAAACAAATCCTTTCCTAGCCCAAATTGAGAAACTCACGGATGAAATAAATCAACTCATAAGGAGAATAGACAAAAGCGAAAACCAAGACTAGATCGTCATGTGCTATTATCACCGTAAATTCGGTCACAAAACACAGAAATGTCTCAAACCATACAACTGGAACGAACACAAATCGTAGGGAAAAGTCAAAGGTTCGGCGTGAAACCGGTAACGCCGAACCACACAAAACCACCGGATCACGTATCCTCAATTTTTACTGTTCCAGCCACCACAGACAATAATGTGCTTCACTTTCTTGTCGACGCGGGCGCACACGTAAGCAACCTACCCTACAGCATATTCCAACCCAGCGGTTGATCGGAAAATCAAAAGCTCGTAACGGTCAATGGGCAGGATATCCCTGTCTACGGGAGATATACGATCGAATTCCATTTCACAGGGATACAAAAAAAATTCCAGTAGAGCTTTATACTGGCCGACTTCCCGAGACCGATTTTAGGATCAGACTTCCTTGTTCACGTGGAAATCACTGTCGACTTCAAAAGGAATCAAATCTTAATAAGAAACCACACTATCTCGGGATCAGCGAAGACATGCCACAGCGTCACGCTCTCAGCCACCGAGGTCACATCGGCATTGAGAATAGAAACAAACGGTCATGCAATCGCCCAAAAATTGAGAAGAATTGGGAATCACATTCTCAGCACGATCCGCGAGGAATTCGATGGCCTATCAGCAGAAGGCACAATTAGAAGAAGCACGAGCTCCTGGTCTTCACCTTTAGTGCTCGTCAAAAAACCAGACGGGAACTACCGTCCATGCGGTGACTACAGGCTTTTAAATTCTGTAACACGACCGGACAGCTAACCTATGCCCAGAATGTCAGACATCCTGGATCGAATTTCCAGGAAAACAGTCTTTTCAACGCTAGATCTAAAAAAAGCGTTTCATCAAATTTTGATTCATGAAACCGAAGAAGTTGATATGAGTGACCAACAAGAAAGAGATTTTCAATAGGCAACAAAATGTTGGATATATAATCAAGAATTTAAAGACGATAAGAAAGTTAGAGATCATGATCACTTCCTTGAACATCATAACTATCGTGGTGCAGCACATGAGACTTGCAATATAAACTTTAAAAAATTGACTGCAGTTCCATTCTTCTTCCATAACATGACTAACTATGACATACATTTATTTATTAAAGCCCTAGTCATTAACACACCAAAAAGATTCGAAGCCCTAGGTAAAACACAGGAAGAATAAAAGTCGGTGAAGTATGGGTGTATAAGATTTGTTGACTCTCTAAGTCTTCTAGGTCAATTTTTAGATGTGATGACAAAGACTTTAACAGATAAAACTTTTAAATCACTAATTCAGGAGTATTTATATCCCAAGTTAGGGCTAAAGATCTTCACTGAAGAATTGTCTAACTTTTTAAAACTTCCAACATACCAACAATTGAAGAGATCTTAGAGATTATTAATCAAAGATTAGAAGATGTATTTTCAAATATTTTCAAGTTATGCAGAGCAAAAGGTGTTTATCCATATGATTACGATGATTCCTTCTTACAATATGAAACAACTCAACTTCCTCCAAAAGAAAAGTTTTATAGTATTTTAAATCAGAAAAAAAACAACCGATGATGAATATGAAAGAGCTAACGTATTTGGGAATTATTTGACTGCAAAACATTTGGAGATTATACTGATGTGTATTTAAATTTCGATGTTTATATTCTAACAGACTGTTTTGAAGAATTTATATCAATATTTTATCCCCTAAACCCATCAAATTATATTTCTAGCTCATCATTAGCATGGGATGTATTGATGCATGGTTCCCAAAAAACTATAGATCTTCTAACACATATAGATTTGTTTTATTTGATTAAGCATGATCTTAGAAGTGGTATTAGTACAGCGATAGGAAAACGTAAGATAGAAGCTTATAATATACAAAGACTACAACCAGAATTTGAAATAAAGGCCTTGTTATTACCAACTAAAAGGCAAGAAAGAAGTCACTAAAAACATTGTGAGAATATTTTAAAGTCTTTCTTCATTCCATCATATATTTTATATATAGATGCAACGGATTTATACTCTGGAATTATGACACAACCAATGCCTTATAAAAATTTTATATGGGAAAAACCGAATAAGGTAAACATAGATAAAGTTCTAAATACAGCCAAAGATTCTGAAGTTGGATATTTTGTTGAAGTTGATCTAGATTATCCTAAGGAAATTCATGAGAAAACGAAAGATTTTCCATTTTTCCCAATTAAACATCGTGTAAAATATGAAGAACTAACTAAATGGCAGCGAATGAGAGCTCCTAAGAAGGCATCTTCTAATAAGTTAATCTGTGACCAAAACCATAAAGAACTCTATTTAGTACACTATAGATTGTTACAATTTTACTTAAAACATTGGATAAAACTAAGAAAAGTACCTTCAATCATATCTTTTAACCAAACTTGCTGGATGGCAGGGTATATTAAGAATAATATCGCACGAAGAAAGCAAGCTGCTAAACATAAGGATAATTTTGAAGTGACTAATTATAAGCTCTTAAACAACAGTGTCTTTGGGAAAACCATGGAAAATTTTGATAAATATAGAGATATTAGGTTAGTTAGTAGTATGAGTGAATATGCTAAGATTATTTCAAAACCAACAGTGAAAGATATACATAAATATTCAAAAGATTTACTATCTGTTGAAATACAATAATATGAAAAAACTTACAATCAGCCGATATATCTAGGTTTTACAATTTTAGAGTTAAGTAAGTTACAAATGTATGAAAGTTATTATGAACTACTTAAGCCACACTTCCAAGACCGGATTTCCCTGCAATATATGGATACTGATTCTGTGATACTGCTTGTAAAGTCGCAAGACATTTATAATGAAATAAATGAAAGCCCAGCCTTATCTAAGCTTATCAACGCAAGTGGAGATCTATTTACTTATAAAGATGAAAAACCAACAGATCCTATCTATGAAGTTATCTCGATCAAATCTAAACAATATTGTATATATTGTGGAAAATTTGACCCAAGTAAAAATATTAGAAATAAGGGGTGTCAACAATGTATTGCCCAACAACTAACCTATGAAAACTATGCAAAATGTCTAATTTTTGAGACAAGTTTAATTAGATCACCAATTGTCAGACAAACCCCTGAACCTGATGTAGCTGGCTTTTTAATTTCTTGTTTGGTCTTGATCTGTTGACTCACCACTTGTAACACTTGTTGAATCTCTGTGATATATTTGCAATAGTTTCCATCATTTGATGGACTCACTTTCTTTTCCGAGTAGCAGGACCTCATTTTCCGACTAAAAATCATCTCGAAGGGTGAGAATCCAGTGCTTCTACAAATTTATTTCTTAGTCCAAATTCAACAAAGGGGATCGCCTCTTCCCATTCACATCCAAATGACTTCGCTGTTGCGTAAAGCATGTCCTTTGCTGTACAAAATAGTCTCTCAATTACCCCGTCATCCTGAGGATAATATGGTGAGCTCCGAGATTTTGTAATTCCGAGAAGAGCACATAGTTCCTGTACGATCTCAATCTCAAAAGCAGTTCCTCTATCTGAGTGTATCCTGTCCGGGATTCCAAATTGCACGATCTACTTGTCAAATATGGATTTGCATATCGTTTTTGCAGTCATATTTTTCAGCGGTATCAGCATGGGGTATTTTGAAAAGTTATCAATAATTCCCAAGATGTATCTACATCCATTTTTACTTTCTGGAAGTGGTCCTGTTACATCAATAGATATTGTTCCAAAGGGGTACCCTGCATTTAAGGATCCATGAGCCTTATTTCTGCCTGGTCATTGTTTTTTTCGGCTCTGGCATTCTTTACATTTTCCTACTCTTATTCTAACATCAAAAGATATACTTGGTCAGTAGAATTTCTCCTTTAAAAGAGCTGTTGTTTTGCTGACTCCGATATGCAATGCAACATATAACACATGGCCGATGATTTCATCTCTTCTATTTTTTGGTAAAAGAAGTTTATAGTCCCCTTGGCGAATAATATATAGCAAGTCTCCTCTAAATCGCAAGTCCTTCCGATTTCGCCATAGCACCTGGGCTTCTCTTAATGCATTCTGAAATTCTCCAGGATATTGATCTTCAACGTTTTTGTTTTTCATAAGTTTAATTATCAACGCCAGATTATTATCATCCGTCTGACAGACCTCTTCTTCTTCTTCCATTGCTATCCGCCGGCAGTAGACAACAGTTTTTTTTATCATTTTGATTTTCATTGTAATATTTAACATTTCGTTTTTCCTTCGGATTTTCGTGGTTCATTGCACATTGTTGGCATTCTTCTGGCGCTCGGGATAGAGCGTTCGCATTCTTATGTTCTTCTCCTTTCCGGTATTGGATATCAATATCAAAGACACTCAATTTATTGAGCCACGAACTAAATTGGCTTGTACTCGATGTTTTCCTATTCATCATCCAGTATAGAGCTTTATGGTCTGTTCTTATACTAAATTTTTTGTGTATTTATAGACACTCAGCAACTCTTTTCGTGTCACACAATAATGTTGTTCTGCTTTAGACAACTTACGCGAAGCGTAGGCTATTACTTTTTCATCACCACTTTGCACTTGAGAAGGACGCATCCAGTCGTGTTATCACGTGCATCCGTATCCAATATGAATTAGTCGTAGCTATTCGGAACTGCCAAAATTGGAGCGGCAATTAAACATTGTTTCAAATGAAGAAATGTGTCACCCAAACGGGCTGACCATTGCAACAGGTGTAATTTTCTAGTCCTATCTTTGTTTCAACAGTCTTTACATGCTTCTTCTAATGGTGCAACAATTTTGGCGTAGTCTTTAATATAATTGCGATTGTATCCGTAAAGTCCAAGAAATTTTCTCATTTCTTCTTGAGACTCTGGCTGTGGCCACTCCTGGATGCACTTGATTTTATACTCGTCCATTGAAATTCCATTGGATGATACTCTATGGTCCAGGTACTTTACATCCATTGGAAAAAATTGGCACTTTGCTGGTGCAATTTTTTGACCGGCTTCTTTGATTTTGGATAATACTTTTCGCAGTCTGACCAGATGATCCTCTTGTGTCTTCCCAAAAACTGGAATATCATCCAAATATATCAAGCATTACATCCAATCTTCTTCCTTTAATACCGCTGTCATAAGTCTTTGGAACGTTGCCGGCGCTGTCGCTAGGCCCATTGGCTACCTCAAAAATTCCCAATGTCATTTTCTAGTAGTACACGCTGTTTTCTTTCTATCACACTCTGCAAGACTTATGTTATAATATCCTACAGCAAAATCAATTGTACTAAAGTGTTTCGCTCCTCCCAAGATATGAAAACGTTTCTGTGCGTCAGGAATTGGAAATGATTGAACTTTAGTCTTCTGATTTAGTCTCCGGTAATCTACTATAAGTCGAATATATCCGTCATTTTTTGGCACAATCACTATAAAAGTGTTCCACTCTAATAGATTTGGTTGAATAATATTTTTCTGTAGCAACTGTTCAACAAATTCATCCACTTGTTCTTGGAGGGCCACCGGAATTCTCCTTGTTTGCTCCTGTATTGGGCCATTATCTTTAGACTCTATTTTATGCTCTGCGTTCCGCGCCAAGCCTATTTCATATTTATACCAACTAAATACGTCTCTGAATTCATTCACTAAACTAATAATATTGTCTCTATTGCTATCATTTACACATCTAAATTGGGATAAGAGACACTCACTTTCAGGCGCTTCACGTTTAACGGCAGCTGCTGCAGTCTGAGTCTCATAGGGCACATACTGCTTTCGACTCCTCAAACAGTGCCCTTTCAGTTTAATTGATTTGTCGGGACTGTTGTATCTGCATTCACATTCGAAACGAATGGAACGAAAATTGTTCCACTATTAAAACCATTATTATCGAGATCAATCTTAATCCTAAGACTCTTCATACTTCGTATCCCAAGAATTATATCCGGGCTCAATCCATCCACAACAAAGAAATTACAACTTTTACCTTTAGCACCCAATTCAACTATCAAGGACACTTCCGCTCGTACAGACACTATAAATCCATCTGCACACTTGATTGTTCTGGATGAAAGTCTGGTTTCCAATGTTTTATCTGAATCTTGCAACTTCATTAGCATGTCTTTGCTGATAGTAATCACTTCGACTCTGGTGTCTAATAAGATCTTTTTACTGTTCCCATTGATCCGACCGTAACACATTGATTAGTTCTGATCTTTTACTTTATAACTGCTCTTCTTTACTCGAAGATTATTCTGTTCCTTTTGTTTCGGAACTGTTTCTTTCACCGCTCTGGCATGCGACTTCTTTGCATTTGAAATATGACAAATGCTCAGTTTTTTGTACCTGTTCCCGTGTCTGTTTCACTTTCATTACTGGATATACTGACAGACTCGACTACATGGACTGATTTACGTTTTCCGTTTAGACAAAACTTATCTATATGCCCCTTTTTGTTGCATTTTTTTGCAGAATCGAGAATTTTTACTGTCTCTCAAAATGTGACTGCTGCTCCCACAATTCCAGCATCCACTTGTTTCTTTGCCAGGACTTCTCGTTCTATTATCGCCTTTCCATTGACTCGATTGTCTTTCTTGCTGCAGCATTTTTACCGTTTCCTGCAATGAGGTAATACGTTTGTTCAGTTCTGAAACTTCATTCCTGAGCAATCGAATTTCATCATTCTCGGCCAGCACATTTACTGTTGCCGTCATCTTCTGAGTCACACATTCTTTTTTTATCATCTCGAATGCTTCATCAAAAGTTTTAGGCTGCAACACTTTTAGTGTCTTTTGAGCTCTGTCATTCATTAAACCATTTATAAAAACTTGAAGAGTTTTTGGCTCTCTTTCTTCGGGGGTCAACTCCGGTAATTCTTTAAAACAACGAATTCTTTCTTCTTTCATAAACTCCTTCGTTGACTGATCATCCTTCTGTCGAATTCCGAATAGTTTCATCCACGATGAAATATGTGACTTTTTTCGTCCGTACAACTTCAGAAAAGTTTCCTTGAGCAATTCGATACTCTTTTAATTTTGGGTGTAACCCCACTGCGACTTCAAAAAACACTGAACATCTTCCTCCAAATATTCCATGGAGAAGTCAGCCTGTATTTCCTCAGATATTTCAAGTTGCCGTATAAAAATTGGACAGCATCGTCCCATTCTTCGAATGATTTCGGAGTTTTGGCGGAGTCCTTTTTCAGAATTCTGTTCAAAATTACTTCCAGTAATTTCGACTGTTGATCTCTACTATCGGCTTTCATCCTGCTCATGACGCCACTGTTGTGAAAGCGAATATCTAAATAACAAAATATATTTGAATTCAATTTACAATAATGATTATTAAAACAACACACATTAAAATACATTAATATTTACATAATTATTCCACACTTATAATCGGAAACTAATTTATTCAAATTTAGATTTAATATTCGAATTTTTAATTTATTATGATTGTAAATTTTAAATGAATTAATTCATTTTATTCTTGTAAATTTTTTAAATTATTAAATCAAATTAATATTTTAAAATAATTAATAGTAATTTGATTTCAACCGCTAACATTTGCAGTAAATATTTAGTTCAAAATATAATTTCAAATTAGTTCAGATTTTGTGATGAGAAGTAGTAAACACTGATTGATGAATATGAGCGAAAACACTATTACGGATTGTCATTAAGATTGTCATAAATAATATTATTAATAAAAAATTTTTTATAAAAACAACCACGTTTTTCAAGCATTACCAATGCACTAAAAAGAGGAAAATAATTTTTTCTAGACATGTGAGAAATTTTATACCTAAC
>MQRK01236265.1:19340-35045 GCA_001938485.1 Girardia tigrina
TGGTATCTGTATAACAACATCGTTATAGTGTTAGCCTACTTAAAATAAGTGCTTTTCAAGTTTCAACAATAACAAGTTTAATATATAATCCCAATAATCCACTGTTTATTTAATATTTTGGCGCCCCCCTAGCCACTGGCGCCCGAAGCAGCTGCCCCCCCCCTGCCCCCCCCTCGCTACGCCACTGAATAATTCGTCAAACTCAAATGGCTTCTTAATTGTTTGATACATGACGGGTTTGAAATTTTCTAATCACATCAATCTTTATTATATCTATCTCAATACCTTCTTTAATTATGACATATCCTAAAAATTTAGTTGTTTCTACTAAAAATTAACATTTCACTAAATTTATTATCAAGCCGGATTCTTTAATTTTCTCAAATACATTATGTATTCTTTGAAGATGTTCTTTTCTATCTTTTGCAAAATCAAAATATCCTCCAAATATACGACTGCTTCTTTCCAATTCAAATCTCCCAGAACTTTTTGAGGTCTCTGTTGATTTCGTGGGTCATTCGTTATTTTCCAATTATCTTTCTGACGTCTTGGTCTCTTTAAATCTATCCTTGCTCATGTAGCATTGTGTCCTGATATGACCATTTCTGTTGCAATAAGAGTACTTTATATTTAGAGTGTTTCTTCTTATGTGTCCTTCTTCGTGGCATGCCCAGCATTTTACAACTTTGAATAGTTATTTTTCGGTTTGTATTTATAATTTCTTTGATTATTGTACCTATTTTCAAAATTTCTTTGTTGGGTTCGTTCTTTATATTGTCTTTCGTTTGCCTATAGTTTTCCATTCATCATGTTTACCTACCGCATTGTATGCCACAACTATTTTTTCTTTTTCAATTTTGCGTAGTTACTACATATTTGAAACTACATCTTTTATATCCTTCATTTCGGTAGCTCTCTCAATTTCAATTCTATTTTCACCTCACAATTATCAACCATATTCATACAAAAAAGGTTGAGCAACTTTTTCTTACAAAGTTTACTTTCTGTTAATATCGTTACTAATTCTTCGGCTTTTTTGAAAATTTCTTCCGGATCTGAAGATCGCCATCGGAGATTTAAAATATTGTGACAAGCAAAGATTTTTCTTTCACAAATGCCGTTTTCAGTTTTTCTTTATACGTATTTCCATCTGCTTCTCAAAATTTTGTGATTTCTGATGGAGTAATGAAGATCGTCACCATCACTAATCTTCTATCTTCTGTTATACCCATAATATCAGCATAACGTTCGAATTTTTTTATGAAATCATATAATTTCACCTCGAATCCAACGAATTTTTCGTGTCTCATAATGTTCATTGTCACAAGAGCTGTGGTCGCCGTATTAACAACATCAATATCATTTCTTAAACATGTATTAACATCACAAGTAGAATTGTCATGACAACAATTATTCAAAATGTCTTCACTATTCGACATTTTTCTTAATTAATATATTTCTAAATTCATACTAATTTTACAATAAATGAAAAATATTTATTAAAATGTATTAATTATAAAGATTCTAATTGGTTAAAATAAAATCTTAACATTTTTTTAAAGAGTACAAAATAATTATTATATTAAAAATTTTAAATTACATTAAAAATTAAATTTTACATTCGAAAATTATTTTAAATCTTTTTACTTTAAAATTAAATTAAACTATTTTAAGTTAGTAGGAATCAAAAAATACCAATCAGCCATCTGAGTAGGAGAGACACAATCAGAATAAACATACAACATGCGCAATATCAACAAACAATTCAAAATATTCCTCACAAGTATCAAACAATGATAAGTGTTTACCTGAAACAGTTTCATATTACAATAAAACCAGACTTGGTGTAGACATGACCGATCAAATGCGAGGAAATTTACTAAGAAATCTATGTCTTGCAGATGACCTCTATAAGTTTTTTGCAATATCCTTGATTTAGCTTGTATAAATGCCTGTATTTTGTACCAGCAAACGACAGGAGAAAATATCTCAAGAAAAGATTTTTTACTCAAGCTAGCAGTAGAACTTGGCACTAATTTACGAGAAGCCCGAAATACGAAATGATCATTGCCTAGGTCTACACAGATGCTTGTATTATATTATAGTATTATATTATAAGTATAGTATTATATTATAAGTATTATATTATTAGAGATGTCAAATAGTATACAGTAGAGAAAATAAAATCAACAAAATTGGCTGTAAATATAAAAAAAATATGCTTAAGGAAATGTACAATCGACACACTTATATGTAAAAAGGATACATAAATTGAAATGATTAAATTTACGCAATGTAATAAAATGATAGAAGACAGTTATTTATAATATATTTTATTGTTTTAAGTTTGTTCCAGTTTTAAATCTAACTGATTTCTTATAAAAAATAAGTACTGCAATTTTGAAAAATAATTATTTTGATAATATGTTATAAAAATCTAATGTGTGGTTTGAAGACAACACACAATATAAAAACATTCTAAAATGCGTTTTATTTTTATATGAACACCCAAAATTTTAAGCGTTGACGGGTTTTCACTGGGTTGTTGATAAAACCATGATAGCTCATATCAAGAAATAGTTTCGATTCTATTTTTAACGTTGAAGATTGAGTTGTTACGGTTTTTAGTTTCAGAAAATGAAAATAACCCCGTTTCATAATTATATGAATACTAGCAAAGTCTGATTATATTATAAGTATAAAACGAAGAGAAAGAAAAGAAAAAGTACACAAAAAATATTGAAATTTACCTTAAATTATCTGGTAACAATCATAAAAATTCCAGTTGACCTCAAAGGTAAAAATTTCAGAATTCGGCCACGGAATTAATTAGACCTTAACCTGGAAATAAGGTAATTTAGAACTCTATATAAAGATAGTGTTGCGAATCGAAACACATACTAAACCGAATCGGTGAAATAAATTGAAAGTACGCAGTCGATCAAATATAATTTATATACTAATATCTTCTATCATTAATATTTCATTCTATATAATTAAACTGATTTGTGAAGACACCAAGTGTCTCACATTTATCTAAATTATTGAGATTAAGACAAAATGTTTGTTCTAAATTTAATTGTAAAAGTTTTTAAAGTGTGCATAACAATATACAAATTTTGATAAATTGTCTTGTTTTATTTCGTTTGAATAAACTTTATTATCTTCCCTCTATCCCTCAACAATATTATAGAGCAAATCTGATGAACTAGCTTTAATTTTTGTAATGTCCGATACACTTCTGAAAAAGTAATACTTTCTACATGTAAAAACAGAAAGACCACTTTATAAAACGATTGCAAAATAATAAGACATTGATTTAGAAATAAACTATTTTAGACTGCCCTAATTTGTTCAGAAATCTCCAGAAATTGTTCATTGTAATGTTTCCCGTTTAAATTGGTTCTGAAACAAAAGTGAAAAAAACGAAGTATAATGTCGAAGTGATTATATATTTTGAATATGTATATAATAGATGAGTTATTAATGTGAAATTGATGTATGACAAGAGTTCATAATTTCTAAATAATCAGCCATTTTACACTTTTTAACACGAGTATGATTGAATAGCTTAAGAGAAATATAGACAAAGAAGTCTTGATTATATTAACTGATTAAGGTCTTGATACCAATTTAGACAATATTGTATTTTTAGGTCCATTTAAACTTTCTAACACAATTCAATCATATATAACCCTCATATACGAGACAAATATTACTTCATCATGTATCTTTCTACTAAATAATTTTGAACTTATTTGGTTTTTGTAAACTTTCTTTACGTGATTCTGTTTATAACATTTTAGTGACGTTTGATTCCTTGAGACACTGGGGCTGTTGATGCAGAAATCGAATGTATATGTAAATTTATTTTAAAGAAAAAAGCTAAATTTATTATTTTTCGAAATTAGAAATGTTCATAAAATAAATAGGATTAATGGTTTTAGCAATATTTTTAAACATTCAGATTTTAAAATTAAAATCGATTTTTTTTCAAATTTTAATTATAATTAGTATTTACAATCACATTTTTTTTATGTTATTATTGCTACAATTCTATTTTGTCACAAAAAAAACTAGAAGATAATCCTTAATTTGTTAATTTTCAGTTCATTTTTCAGTTCATTTGGCGGATAACTAAAATTTAAATACACTGTTTAAAATGTTAATATTGTTGAAACTTTGTATAAAGTTAAAATATCTGGTTAGCCTTTAAGCCCCATTTTTCCAGTTTATTAGACGTATGCATCGAAAGCAAAATTTTTATGAATAAAAAATTATACATTAATACCTCATTCTTTTTATATTACTAAAATAGTAAAATTACAATTTTCCAGAATCAAGATAATTTAAAAAGGTTGTAAAAATGAAAAATATCTTTTAAAATTCTTATCGACAATTTTATACAACTCAATTAATTTTTTCTGTTGTAATTTTTAAATGTCATTACTGCAGTAATTCGGATGTGATAACCTGGTTGTTACACAAAATATCCGATAATATGACCCGAGACTTTATAATCATTTACTCAGTTTAAATAATGCACATCTAAATCATAGTATCAAATTGTTTAAATTCAAAAAAATAATTTAAAGCTAAAATCGTTTTTCGATATGTTAAAATTATTGCAATACGGTTGTTAACGTTTATGTAACTGACAAATTAAATATAAAATTATTCGATTCATTTAAAAAAAACGTAATATAAACATTAAAAAAAATATTGTCAAAAAACTCTAGAAAATTAAACATAAATTTGATTTTGCAAAAAAAAATAAACCGATTTTTTTTATTAAGAAACACATAAAATATCGAAATTTATCTTTTAAAATTATATTAAAAAAATAAAAATTTTTAATATCAAACAAACAATTTTGTTTAAATTAACTATTTGTCGTAAAGTAAAATAAATTCAAATCATGGAGACAGGCGACTTTAAACTATTCAACAAATGGAGCACCGAAGACGTTCACACGACCGATTTGTCATTGACTGTAAGCAATAATTATCGCAATTGAAACCCGAATTGACTCATTATCGTCTATTTGTTAATTATAGGACTACATCAACTACAGCGGCAAGTACGCCAAGATCATTCCCCACTCGGCTGGCAGATATCAGACCAAGCGATTCCGCAAGGCACAATGCCCGATTGTGGAGCGATTCGCGTGCTCCTTGATGATGCACGGCCGAAACAATGGCAAGAAGATCAAGGCCAATAACATCCTGAAGCACGCTTTCGAGTTGATCTACTTGATGACTGGAGAGGTGAGAGAATTTTCATTTTTTGGGCTACAATTTGCGGGTAGCGATTATATGATGATTCTGTCTCGTTCGCATGATCAAACACGATTAACCAAGACATCTGATAATCGCAACAATCAGTCGCATCAATCCGCATAAATGTCATTTACAATCGATAATTGGTATTTGTTGCAGAACCCGATCCAGATCCTCGTCAACGCCATCTCGAACAGCGGAGCCCGCGAAGACTCGACTCGTATCGGCCGTGGAGGAACCGTGAAGCGACAGGCGGTCGATGTGTCTCCTCTAAGACGCGTCAACAAGGCCATCGCCCTGCTCGCCACCGGCGCCAGAGAGGCCTCCTTCAGGAACAGCAAGACGATCGCCGAGTGTCTCAGTGACGAGTTGATCAACGCGTCCAAAGGCAGCTCAAACTCCTATGCGATCAAGAAGAAAGACGAACTGGAGCGAGTTGCCAAATCCAACCGTTAATCTTTTTCATCAAATAAAAATTTGGATTATTTATTCTTTTGGTTTTAATTATTCGATATTGACACTTTAAAATTTAAATTTTCTTTTATTAACTCTTCAGTAAATCTTCTTTCGATTTACAATTTGAAATTTTGAAAATCCATAAGTAAATTGACCGTCGTTCATAATTTCTTACAAAGTTGAAATTGATTTTCTGCCTTACAAATACCATGTTATTTGACGGTAAATATGAGCCATTTCAATAAACGTTTCTGAATAAATGCAAGGTATTCGTATGATTGAAATTGATTTTGTGAATTGATATTACAGTTGATTAATCAAAGATTCAGTAAAAGACAACAGTAATTTCAACATTATAAATGTTGAGTTAATACAGCGAATATATAATTGTTATTGAAAACAAAAATTAATTGATTATTTTATAATTTCATTTTATTAACTCTTCAGTAAATCTCCAGTCGATTTATAATTTGAATTTTTGAAAATCCATAAGTAAATTGTCCCTCGTTCATTATTTCTTACAAAGTTACTTACGAAATTGATTTTCTACCTCACATATACCATGTGTTTTGAAGGTAAATATGAGCCATTTAAATAAACGTTTCTGAATAAATACAAGGTTTCAACCACATTTGATAAAATCAAATCTCAGACGTTTTATTTGGCTAACAGTAAGCATTGAAATACTCATTCGTATTATAATGTTTTTTTGAATTGATATTACAGTTGATTAGACAAAGATTCGCCATAGAGAACAGTAATTTATAATTATAAATCTTGAGTTGCTTAATGCAGCGAATATAATTGTTATTGACTACAAAAATTAATTAATTGATTATCTTATATTTATCCGATAAAATTTTTGATTTAGAAACTCCAAATAAATTCACGTATTAATAATTCTGAAATGTTATTTTCTCAAATCCATATTTACACGGAAATTCTAATTATTCTACTTTAACGCATCATAAATTACAAAAATTCTCATTAACAAAAAAAAACATGAAATACTATGTAAAATTCCGAAGCAGTGTGTCTTCAAGAAAATAGGACATTTTGTGAAACAATTAACACTTTTGAAGCAGTGTTACGCGCGCGCTTTTTACTTATCGAATAGCCTTAATGCGAAATAATAAACAACCCTACCACCACACATAAACCAACAACAGCTTTAACCCCACAACCTAAACCAAACTCATTCACTATATTAACAACCCAAAACACCAAAATAAATACATAACCAAACCCACTCTAAACGAAAAAACAACAGGCCACACACTCAACCCAACGAAATGGAAACGAAAAAATTCTATCCCAAAATAAACCTCGCAAACCCCTAACAGCCCTTCCCAAAACTACACAAAAAATTAAACTTTACTTAATACAAATTAAAAACAAACCACCACCCCCCATACCTTCAAACAACTAAGGATAAACAAACTCATCTCACTTATCGAATAGCCTTAATGCGAACGTTTCTCCCCATCTATCCATAAAAGTATTTTTATAGACATTTTTAGGTATTATTTAATACACTATATAGAAACTTACTATTTTTATATAAATAATCCGGTCATTAAGTGACTTATTGTTCATTCGAGCAAGCCTTGATCAAATCCTATTTACACACAAAAGTTCAATTACATATCGTGTGTTAACGTATGTGATTTGACCGAGTCTTACACCACAGAACAGTAATCTGCCATTATGAATATGAAATCGCAGCGAATGTGATAAATGTAACAATTAATTATTCAAATATTTCATCATGCAAAATGTGTGAAAATAAAAATTTCGATCATTTATTCTTTTCGTTTTCGACAATAAATTTTCGATTTGTTATGAAAATAGCGTTTTTGATTAAAAAATTATTTGAACTCTATCAAATTAATTCATGTTTTACTATTTCTTGATTCGTTTCAAAAATATAGTACTTAGATTTTAGTCAGTATTGCACCGGTATTTTTGCTATTGAAATACAAGTTTGGTTTACCTAATCTTCTTGGTTTTCGTAGATAAATATTTTATATTGTTATCAAAATAGCGTTTTTTAGTCAGATTCTCTTACTAGGTTATCTGTTAAATTAACTTTGTATTTATTTCGATGCGTTCTGATGATACGTTTTTAATCATTTTTTTTTAACGTATATGACTTTGCGACCAAGAAGAAAGACTACCTGGAGCGAGTTGCCAAATCCAACCGATAATTGTTTAATGAAATAAAAAATTGGATTATTTTTTCTTTTGGTTTTAATAATTATTCGGTATTTATTGCGTTTTCGACTTTTTTGATTCTTTTAATAATGAGAATTTTTGTAAATTTCAGAAAGAATTTCGGTAACATGGTTTTTCCATTAAATACTTGATCGAGTATCTTCATCCAAAAGATTATGACGCTTTGTTGATTAATATATATGATGTTGATACTGAAATAGCGTTTTGATTAAGAAACTGTTATAACAGTGAATTGCTGTTCTGTGTTGCAAGTCTGCCTAAAATCCTATGTATACATTTACGAAAATTCTAATTCTAAATTCAAAATTAATAACGTGAATTTATTTGACCGAGTATCAATAAATAAGACTGGATTAGATGAATGAGGATGGAAATAACCGTAACATGTTTATATTGACTGCCTACTTACCAATGGTGGATCTGGGGTGGGGTTAAAGAGGGTATTTACACCCCCCTGAAATCTCAAATTTAAACATAGAACAGTGTATCGGGATTGAGGAAAACTCAAATGTCTTTCTACATTTCGTTGTTTAATTATAAATTTCTCAAGAATTCAATAATGTAATAAGCCATAATGTCATTGTTTGATTCACATTTGGCGGTCGATGTGTCTCCCTTAAGGCGCGTCGGTTATCAGTCATCTGCAGTTGCTTGAAGGAATATGTTTACATGGCATTTATGCAATAATGTTTGCATCGGGCGCCGTCGTTCGTTCGATTCTCGAAGTTTGTCGAAGTTCGTTCGACAGCGGATGCAATCACCGCAGCCAATCAAATTTGATTGCAGGAGATCATATGTCGTATGATTCATGTTTAATCGCCACCGCTAATTAATTAGTTATGTACTTCTAATTTTGATTTTTTATTACTTTACAAGCTTTTCAGAGGATTATCTTAGAGCTTTCTGGTGATGTCCTCATGGCTTCCGGGGTGAGCTTGACAAGGGCGTGGGCTCCGGCTCCATCTGACGCGATGCCTCTGAGCTTTTATGGTTCGTGGGGTTATGTTGGATGGGACCCATTTAAACTTACTGGGAATATTCGAGTTTGACTATCCTTTTCTCTTTGCACAATTTCCACAAAAGGTCACATCGCAACAATATCGTGGAATTCAAAAAATACCTTGATCGAGATTTATGTCATCAAAAGCTTCGTACCAGTTTTTATTGGAGGAATAGATACGATGCAAAAATTTGGAATGGGATTGAAAGAAGTTTTTATTGAAACAGAAAATAAAATTGAAAAAATTGACAACAAGAAGGCTATCAATAAAGTCATAGAATGTTTTTCGCATACCAAGAATATTAGTCTAATGATCCAAAAGTACGGTAAGATTTTTGTGACGTCATCATTTAATTTAGGTCATACAAAGATTTTAACCCGAATGGGGCCACCGTCCTTTTAAAAGAACACTGCTCAAATATTTTTTTACATCAATTTGACGACTCAGCAACAGGCGGCATTAGGTACAATAGTCTTTGTATATATGAGTCATGAGTTTGAGACCGTATGAAACAAAAAATATTTTTTAATGTAGAACAAGTTATTTAGATATAATAAACCAGAATTAATATTATTAAGAACACCAACATGGGTTTTCAAACTTTTATTTTCAACACAGTCAGAATTGTCTTTTGGACAATTCTCAGCAAAACTCTCGTCATTCGACATCGTTCTAAATTGATAATTTTTTTGTTAATGTTTGTTAATAAACAATTATTCGAACACATTTTTCATTATTTTCTGATTTTATTTTTAAAGTTCAAATTTTGTAGTTTTCTTAATTTTTATTTACATATTAATGTTATTTAAAAATTATTTTATGTAAAGAAAGAACATTTATTTAATTCAAAACTTAGTTAAAACTATTTATTTTATTTAAATTTTAATATGAAGATTTGAAAAGATTTAATATTTTTTATGTTTTTACATATCTTATGCTGTACTTTAAAATATAAATTATACTCGAATAATTATTTATCGTGAACATCTAAAATATCAATTTTCCATTTGTGTGGGAGAAACACATTTCCAAATACTAAACTCAACATACAAAATTAAACAAACCAATTTCAACATACCAAATTTAAAATATTCCTCACAAATATCAAAAATTCATTTTTTCTCAAGGAAATAGTTTCGGCCCCATTAGGGTTAAAACATCATTTAAAGACGATAGGTACGCCGATTGTAGACAATCAAAGATGACTCCCGACACATTTAGAGAAAGACGTTGAAGAGCTAATAGAGAAATTGTTAGAAAAAGTCAAAGTCCTTGGAATTCTCCATTAGTGCTTATTCCAAAAAAAAAGATGGTAAAATTCGAATGTGCATAGACTTTCGAGGAATAAACTCTATTACTGAGAAATTTACATTTCCAGTTCCGGATATTAATGGATTATTAGATGCATTGGGTGGTTCTATTGTGTTCTCTTCCATTGATTTAGGAAATGCTTATTACCAGGTAGAACTGACAGAGGAATCCAAGTTGAATACAGCATTCAGCACAAAAATTTGGGCAATGTTGCTTCAACAGACTTCCCTTTGGATTATGTACAGCTCCTGCAAAGTTTAAGTATTAATGCATGAGATTTTTCGTCATATGATTTATAAAGGTGTATTAGTATACTTGGATGATATACTAGTCTATGGAACATCAGAACTAGAACACGACAACAAACTTGAAGAAGTTTTTAGACGAATATCTGATGCAGGTCTAAAGATAAATCCAAAAGTGGAATTTTCTTTCAATATGACTTGGTAGAGTGCAGTTTGTATGAGTCCATGTGAAATACTATTTGGACAAAAGCTGGGACACATGGAATATTTAAGAAGATGAA
This sequence comes from Girardia tigrina, assembly GCA_001938485.1. Lineage (NCBI taxonomy): Eukaryota > Metazoa > Platyhelminthes > Tricladida > Dugesiidae > Girardia > Girardia tigrina. Next base: position 30,149 of record MQRK01236265.1, read on the forward strand.
ACAGTCTCCATTAAGAACAGTAGTGTAAGGAAATACAACGATTACATTTAAGCGGTTGCAAATGTAAGATGATAAAAAGCCGAGTCATCGAGTTTTCAATGTAGGAGAGAAAATGCTAGTGAAAGTAGATCCACACAAATGTCGGAAAGAGGCTTCATCAAATATAATACTTTTGATTTTTTTTCAGTTACTTACAATATTATAATAATTATTTTATAGTTAACGTATTTGAATCAAACGTTAATTATTATATTTACATAGGCTTCAAAATATTTTTAGGTGGCTCATAACAGTAAAGAAGAAGTCTAGTAAAACCCCTCAAATACCACACAGAGTAATCCAACACACCGCCCAAAACCGACACCCGCATGCTCACACACCACCATCACAAATAAACAAGTACACAAGAATACGCCACCCAACCGGCATAACCCGCCTTGCATCTCTTTGGCACCAGACACTACCACATCACACACTCATACGCCAGTCACTCGTACGGGAGGGATGCTATGTTGTAGAATTTTCAAAAAATATTGATTTTCTGACCTTGGGGTATTTTTTTCTCTTTCCTTCTTTTTTTCGTGTTAAAAACAGCTTTTTGGTAGTTTAAGATGAGGGAAAAAAGCTATGAAGACAAGGATTTCAAACTTAATCAATAGTCACGGAAATTTTTGGTTAAAACATACTGAATAATTCAAGATATCACCATGATCACAAAGTTACACTGCACCAAAACACATTAAAATTCTCCTCTTAACGAGCAATAATTTTTTCGCCCTAGATGACTGGATTGAGCAACTAGTTTGAATTGTGAACTCGAAATATTTACTCCAAATCGATTAAATTGTTGAAAATTGTGAATTTGTAGTCAATTTTCGAAGGACTGTTATTCGCATAGTGCTGTTTTTTGTAAAAAAGTTTTTTTTAAAATTAACAGTTCCAATTTGGTCCAACTATTTGTATTAGCTCAGGAATATGCCACAGTTGTTAGAAAAGTACAAACTGGTATCCATAGTCATGTGGGCTTAAGAAATATGGCTTTTTTGATTTTCGATATAGAATGTGATAGAAACTACACATGCATGCAAATGTTATAAAAAATGAACCGGAATCGGAAGTCGCTTATTTTAGTTCCGAACAAAAATTGCTGTGAGGCAACGTTACCAAGTTATATAGAGAAAGCAGAGTTGTCAAGGAATCATTCGGTACACATTGTTCATCGACCGTCAATCCAAATATCATTCAAATTTCCTGGAAATTATTAGTTTACCCTGTGTAAAACTGCTTAGCAGCGAATCCCGACATTAACCCGTTGTAAAAAATTCGCAAAACTTTTCATAAACAATACAAAAAATCATTGATAATCTTTAATCCACATGAAAATTTTTTAAGAAAACAAAATTATAAGTTCCACTGAGGTCCTACAGGTCAGGATTGAAATTTCAGAGAGTGGTTGATTCAACGAATATCAACCATTCCGGTCATGAAAATTTAATATTTATTTGAATAGATAATGCAACGTGACAATGGCCCTTTTTCCATATAACTCTATAACGGTGCATCACAGCAAGCCCGGAAAGGTACCGGGATGACTGGTTTGTATAGCACTTTAATTCTTTATGACACATGTGTCCATGTGTTGGTTCTATCGAACCTATATCGATAAAAACAAGCAAATCGATATTCGATTTTCGCTGTCATAGCAACAGGACCGGTACGAATTACAGTCTAAAACTTTAACATCTCACCGCTGATGCACAACCATGATAGCGGAATAAAAGAATCTTTCTGCAGACCTCTTTGTTTTCAAGTGTTTTTTTTGAAAATTTTTCTAAAAGAGCTTAAATTAACCTATATTTAAGCTGCAAATGTCTGGGTGTCACAAAAAATATAGTCTTTATTTTTAATTGTTTTAATGTTAAATAAATTAATACTAAAATTTATTAAAGAATAGTAATAAATTGAATAAACATTAAAAATGTTTTTTCAATATTATTATAAAAATAATTGCAAAACAGAGAATAAAATAATATTTTTATATGATTTTTTATTATTGAAAAATATTTTCTTAAAAACAAAATATCGACATTCTATCTACAAAATGGATTTGGATCAATTTAAATTTTCTATAATTTAGTTTTTCAGCATAAATATGGTTTGAAATTTTTTGCGACTTCCAGACATTTTCAATTTATTTACAGGTTAATTTAAATGCTCGTTCGTAAAAAACATAACGCTAAAATTTGGATTTTTAGACCCTCTCTCCGCCTTGTCAAAAAGTGTCACAAGACCCCCCCTAGGTGTTCACGTCAAAAATCACAAAAACAAAAAATATACAAACTACAATATTTTATTTATTTCTCATCATTTTTTTCCCAAATTTGAGCTCTTCAATTGTAAAAATTGTCATATTTTCCTGTAATTCATATTCTTCGGGCATTGTCAAATCCATAATCGTGTAATAAAATTTACATAATTCATTATATTATTTATTGTTTTTTGAAAAAAAGATTTCAATAATAATCATTTTTTGTGAAGTAACAAATTTTTAGAACCCCTCCCCCCTATGCATTATGTATTTTATGAACAAGCCCTAAACTCTTTTTTGAAAACTTTTCAATCAATAATACTAATATTAATTAAATAAAATTTTACTAAATTTAATCATTTTAATAATACAATCAGACCTCTCGTATCCGTTGGGGTCGGATTTTTCGAAAGTGTATAACGGATATGAGAAGTCGTTTTCAAAGGAGATTTGAAGCTCCGTCAAATGAAAATCGCGACGGAAAAGACTGTATTAATTTAATTATTAAATTCGGCGCTTTTTCATGATACCGATCAACCATCCTCTTCAGGTTACTACTGATTAATAACTTAAATCATCTGGATATAAATGTAATAATCAGTGATCCATCGAAATACATTGTCAATAAATATATAGCAACTATAAGTAATGACAAATTATTAAACAATATTGTGTTCTTTTTCTTTCTTTTTGACCTTAGCCGTTTGGCCATGGGTGCACCCAATTATGCACAAGCTTTCGCCACATCTCTCTATTTATAGCCTCTTTTCTCAGACATTCCATACTCAGTCCAGTCCCTTCTTTTAAATTGTCTGTCCATTACCTCTTTGTTCTCTCTCCTTCCACTCTTCCTTCAATCACAACCTTTGCTAGTGCTTGTTTTCTTATCTGATGACAGTAGAATTTCAGCTTCCTTCTCTCGATTGTCTCTTCTATTGATTCCGGTCTTTCACCCAGTACTTCTGTCACTCTCCTCCAAACAAAGTCGATTGTCTTCTTTTCTTTCCACGTGATCTTCAGCATTCTTCTATTGTGTTAGTGGAGATAAAAGTTGCCCCATCCCCCATCACGAATACAAACCATTTTTTTCACAAAAAAAACTTTTCACAAAACAATAAAAAAAATATTTTTCTTTTCTCAACACCCCAAACGTTTCCACAGGTTGCTCAAATTATCGATACGGATTGTTCCACCAAATTTCAGCATTTTCATAAAAATAAAATCCCTATCAAGCCAAAAGCAAATTATATCTGATGTCAAACGAAATTCCGGACACGAGGAAAAGAAATCTGTGAACCGAAGCATTTAATCTTCATTGATTTTATTATATTTTATAATTTTTTTTAAAGATAACAGTCGCTATTTTGGTCCGCCTTCGATCAATTAAGTCAATATTTCATCCACACACACACAGTCACACACCACGATTGAAGAAATGAATGAACACTTTTTCAAGAAGTGAAAAACTTACACATGAATTATTGAATAATCGATAATAACACATTAATAAATATCAATATTATTATTATTATTATTTATATATGTATAAAGAGAGAATTTATGTATAAATAATATGTAGAAATAGATTATTTTCAATAATGGAGTTTACAATCCGTTCTAATTCCTATCGATCATCATTTCCCATTCGATATCGAATCGATTTTCTGAGAGTTTTTGCAGTGTTTTAAAGTCAATTTCGATTGTTTAGTGTCGACCTTCTTGACAGCCTTGAGGGGCGACCGGAGTTGCCTGCGCATGCACCTTCGGGACATTGAGTGAGGTGGGAACAGTTTCGTTGATTTTGTCGTTAAATAATCGATAATTCGTATCGAGTTGATTCTGGAAGGGCCCTTATTGATGTGATCGAGAACACTGATGGCCTTTTCAACACCACTGAGGAAGGCACCGTGAGTGCACTGTTGAGCTCCTTTACTGTCGACTGTGCCTTCCCCGCAGAACAACAGTCTCGGCATTGTCTTGAGATGGAATTATGGACGGAGTTATCGTGATTGTCACACGGTTAGATTAAAATTATTGATTTAAATTTCACGCTTTTATTTCCTTTACACTTTACTAACTAGCATTAGTAAATCGATGCGTTTACAGTACCGATGCTGTGCAATGAGGGTACATACCATTTTGGTCCTTGGTATATTTATTTATAAAATTTTTAGCCACAGTAAGTGTGATCTGTTATGCCGAATTCGTGAATATTAATATGAAAAAATATCGATTTAATATGAAAAGGTTTTAACAATGCACGTTTTCAATTCAGCTTGCCACCAGGGAAGAATTTAAATAACCATGAAAAAAAATTTTACATTTGGAATCTATTTTGAATAATAAATTGAGATTTTTTCATATTAAATCGATAATTTTTAATATTGAATACATATTTTTTCATTTTTGAATATTTTAAATTTATATTATGTTGGTCGAAAAATAATGGCGATTTTGGGACACAAACTTTAAAGACGTGCAAATTCACAGAAACAAAAGTTTATTAATCAAAGTATGAACCGTTGGCATTAATACATTTTTGCCAACGAGAAACAAGTTGTTTTATTCCATCAGCATAAAATGCATCGG
>MQRK01236266.1:5181-27316 GCA_001938485.1 Girardia tigrina
ACAATGTCTTCTATGTCCTGCAATGTTACTTCCACCTTCATTGCGACTGTGTTCCTGGATTCTCTTACAGAGATGACGTGAAGTCTCTCCAATGTATGTGGCGTTACACCCATTACATGAATATTGGTAAATGAGATCCGAACACAATCCCAATGGCGTTGGAGATTTATTGCCGAAAATGCTTTCAATTTTCTGGGTATGGGATATTACTTTTAAACTTATTGCATTATCTAACGCTTTCAAAATAGAATTTTTAAATATTTTAAACCCCTCTGAATATGGCACAGTTAACACATAACCAATTCCCAAACTTTTATCATTAGTGTTGCAAGATTGCTCTTGATCTTGAACATCTAAAATTTTAGCATTACTTTTTTTGTCAATTAATTTATCAATAGTTTCCTTTGTTTAACAAAGGAAAAATAAGTAATTCCGACCGACACATAACTTAATGTAGTTAACATTTTAAAATGCAATTTAAAGTCGAAATCATTGTCAGAGTGTAATTGAAAATTATTAAGAGTTTGGATCTTTCTTCAAACCGCCTTTCCAAAATGAAACATACATATCCGCCAAGTAACTAATGGGAAATGTAGAATTGCTACATTAATGAGTCCTGACTCGTAATCGGACATAATTGTTTTTGGGCGAAATCTTCCATTAGTTTTTAAAATTTCAAACATTGTATGTAACTTCATTCTTTTTCAATAAAAGAAAGTATACTGATGGAGCAAATACATTATTATGTATTGGGTCAAGTAAATAAAATAATACTCAAATTTACATCCTTAAATATATTAATCCTTTAAATTACATCAGTTAATAAATTAATCTTTTAAATTAAACAAATTTACAAGCTTTTTATATTCTTTTAACTTTGTTGGCTCTTTATTTTGGCTCTTTTTACTCGGTTCTTTTTACTTTGGCTTTTTTTATTTGGCTCTTTGTACGTGCTACGATGTGAAGACATCTGAAGAATATGGGTAAACATTTCATGTGTAATTTCTGGATACCTCATTCTTTGCCTGATGAAGTGAGGCAAAACGCGAGGAGATTTTCAGAGAAGTGATAGTTATATACTGACGAAACAACTTTCTGCATGAACTTGTTACAGAATACAAGATTTATATATATTGTGAGAACCAGGGTAGTAATTTCTACAAATCTTGACGCAGTCCAAACGAAACACTAAACGAAGAATCGATTCACTCTGGCACTAACGTAAAATTTAGCTTTTATTTTTTTAGGATTAGCGGGGAATAAATCTCATTGAAGTATTTTAATTGGAAAAAACAATGATGACGGCTAAATATAGGTCCATCCTAGATCTCCTGAAGGTTATCATACTCAAAAAATGATGTAGAAGGACCACGGATAACTCCATGCTCCTCCTCCACGATAACTCAAGGCCTAACACTGCTACCATGACAAAGGCGAAACTGGAGCAATAGGATTGAAACTGCTACCATATCAACCAAACTCACCCGACTGCCGTCAGATGTTTATCTATTCTCCCCAATGAAAGCGAGACTCAGAGGAAAATTTTTCACATGTTCAGAGGACACTCAGCTAGACATCGAACGTTGGATTGCTATCAAGGATTCAGTCTTCTTCACCGACGGTATAGGGGAACTTCATAGTCATTGGGAACTATTTGAAGCGCATGGCGGTAGCTATGTGGAGTATTTTCAAGATAATGACGAATATGTATTGCACTTTATTTATTTTTTGCTTTAACTAATCAAAGATTTATCGGTCAACCCTATATAACAAATAATAATTATTAATCAAATGAAGGATTGAAAGTAAGGATTATTGAAGGATATGGATGGATAATAATTTATCGAAACTAACAAACCACGAATCAAAATAAAAATTAGTAGCGTTCGTTTAAATCGTTCACTTGCTGCACTTATCGTAAATCGTTTAGGAAACAATGTAGAAATTAATTTACAATTGATGGAAGATTTCTATCGATTTGGAATTAGATTGTTAAGAGTATAAGATTAAGTTAGATAAAAAATCCACTTAGATTTATTATTCCAGTGAAATGTAATTAGAAAATTATATTTAATTTTTAAATCATCAGTGTCAATATTGATTGGTTTTCTAATGGAAATAGTTTTTAATTATTGAAAAAATATCATCATGAAGGACGACCGCTGAATAATTGGCCGACTTATGTTGAAAGAGATAAAATAAGTAACAAAGATTTTTCTAGTATAGTAAATATATTGTTTTAAAAGTTTAATATGCATTTAATTGTTGTTTGAAGTTGTATAATTAAGTATTTTAGTAAACTATATTATCTGAATAAATAAAGAATGTATGTTTGTATGTTGGCTATACTTTTGGAGATAGTATGACCAAACACTCCACAAAACTCAACCCAAAAAAAGGTCGACGTGATTTTTTTACTAAAAAAACCATAATTACCATTTGTACAGACATCTTTTAGAACTGATTAATTATAGAACTGTAGTATCGCAGTATTTCAAAATATCGAATTGTGTCGGTAGTGAAGACAACCAAATGCCGTCTGAGCGTTCATCTACTATCATTAACACGCCCGATCTACTTAAACCAACTTTTCATTTGCTAAAGATTGCAAATATAACTGACCAATAGGAATCATCATTTTAAAACACCAAAGTACCTGTAACGAAGCCTATCAGGTGCCTCGGAGCATTCATCAATTACGATTCAAGTGTTCGATCTGTGTATTATTTGCTGAAAATGTACTGTCTTGGAAAAAAGTTTATGGATTTTTCAATTTTTTTATTTTTCTTGATACATCTGTTATTGCTAAATTTTGTTCTGCAAAACAGTTTTATCAAACCTATTTTTTTAGAGACATGAATTTTGAAATATTATACATAAATATAAACATATATTGACTATAAAATAACAAATGTATCAAGAAAAATTTAAAAAAATGAAAAATCCATAATTTTTTTCCAAGACTGTATTTTTATTGAATCATATTTTGGATTAAAGGATAATGCATTTGAATATTGTGACATAATTTGTTGTTACGTTAGATACGTGTTATCAGATTTTCCAAATGGACGGCAGGTACATGGGATAGGTTGTAAATAAATTAAGATTATTTTTAATTTTAACAAAACCAATAAAAGTTTGTCAATTTTATTTTTATTTAATACAAAAATGATATTTATTGTGATGACTTAAGGTCATGGTCCACATTTCGAACTCCATTAAACCAATCTGTAAGCGCAATTATACATTCAATGAATTGAATAAATAAAAATAAAAAAAATTTGTTGAAAAGTAAAATTACAATCAGTTATATTAAATATGCAGTATGTTTTATATTTAGTCGCTATATATTACAATTATATTTATTCTTTATATTGAGAAACTTTAATTATTTTTAATGACCGATGTGTATTATTTTCATTTATACTAGATTTAATTTATTCTTTAAACTTAACTCTTCCACTTTTGTTCTTGGACTTCAAATTGTAATTAATTTTCTTCTTACCTTCTAAAATCCAATGTGGCTTATGATATGACTTTAAAATGTTAATACAACTAATAGAAAGAAGCAATGAAAAACTGCAAATATTATTAGAAGCGTTTGTAACATCAATTTCAGAAATCATTTCTTTACTTAATTTATACTTAATTTATAAACACTTTTCAAACAAAATTTCCTACTATTTTCTTAATTAAAAATCAATCCGCCGATATCTATTTTCTAATAATTTTTCATTATTTAAAAATGCAATCAAATCAAAATAATATTTAATTTTTCAATTTTAAAATTTTAATAAAAATATTTATGAAAATTATTATTTTATGTATATTTAATTTTTAAATTTGTAGTTTATTTTAAGCCTTTAATAATGTTTTTAAAATATTGTTTTTCAAATGAAATATTATACGCTGTTTTTATTTTTTGTTTTTTAAAAATATTTTTACAATTTTTGAAAGTTTTGAGAATGCGTTATATTTAATATTCAATTTTTTATATTGTAAATATTTAATTTGTTTAGTCATATCTTTAATTGAATTTAAAATTTGAAAAATAAATTTTTACAAATATTAATAAAATTTTTTTTAATAAAATTCAAATGAAATTATTATTTTTAAAAAAATACTGTTTTATCTGTTATCAGTTTTGATCAACTCATTTTTCTACTAAAATAATATTTTAAATCAAATTAATTTATAAAGAATATTTTCAAATCCAAATTTAAAATACTTAAGTATCATTCTAATTAATTTTACAATTTTCAATTTGATTTCAATTCCGAATAATTTTTTTAATCTATTTAAATTTTGATCAACGAACTAAAAATCAACTAACTCCTCATAGATATCACTTTTGGACACAAGTTTGAAATCAAATACAATTTTATTTAAAAAAGAATCTTAATGAATTTTTGAGTCTCGTATTTAAAATTTTATTGAGATGCATATGTTATGGCGTTGACTTCTGAACAACATTTGTCATTCCTTAGAACGCATACATAAAATAAGTTCATGAGTTGAGCTAAAATATATAAGGAAAAGATTTTATTGTCAAAGAAAGAAACGCAGAAAGCTAGGGTATGATAGCTTTCGGATCTGAAGTTACTCTCCTCCACGCGGTCGATCCTGGTGACTATTCGATGAAAATTGGTAAGGCTAATGAGTAACCTGCCAAATAGGCCAGCACCCCTATGCGCAGTATATTTACCGCTTCTACTTCCCTAACTAACTGACAGGACTCGCAGTCAAAAAGCTCCCTCCCTAGGCGTGAACCCCTTCAGAAGGGTTCCAGAATCAGACTGAAGCTTGAAAATTGGAACGTCAGAGGATTAACGGATGAAAAACTTGTTAATCTGATCGTAATTCTGGAAAAGATACACCTGGACTTGTGTATTTTGACGGAAACCCACTATGGTGGAAATGATGTGCAGGAAATTGGAGATTGGGTGATTCTGCACAGCGGGAACGCCTTGTGGGATAGGAAAATGCGAGGCTTTGCATTAATGATGAGAAAGTCGGATAGTCATAATATCGAGACAATAACGAAAAGTGATCGTATACTAGTATGTCAAATTCCAGAAAGACATACAACAATCTATGGTCCTACGGACTGTGGATACTCTCCTGAGGAGAAATCCTCATTTTACTTGGATCTCGGACGCCTAATAGCGGACGAAAAAGGCTTGGCTAAATCTACTCATCATGAACACCTCATTGGGGGTGATTTTAATTGTCGTGTTAAACGCACAGATATGAACACGACACAAGTTGACCGCTACTATCTGGGACACAACTTATCGGAAAACGGATCAATAATTACAGAGATGGTTGCTTCTTGAGGTTCAAGGATAGAGAACACATTCCATAAGCATCGCAGGGATCTGAGGACAACTTGGATGCATCCGGGCACGAAAAAGAAAGATATGTTTGATTTATTTTTGACTGACAAACATCGATCGAGACTGATATCTGACGTCAAGAGTTATCCTAAACTTGATTGCGGATCTGACCATGACCTCTCAGTACTATTTGCATGGCTCAAAAGAGAAATAGACACAAAAGGAAAACTTGCAAGAAACGGAAAGGAGAGAAGATACCTGACAGAATCTTTTTAGCGTCCCATAAGGCTAAGATCGAAGAATCGCTAAAAGCTACAAGCCGAAATATGGAACCCTGCTGGAACCCTATTACATATGGTATTATAGCAGCGGTTTGTAGTGGTGGAAAACCGAGCAGGCGTATTTCACTCAGCCAGAAAAAATTACAGAATGAACTTATGAAATTATTACCGGAAAATGGGAGAAAAGAAATAATTTTGTTTACAACAGAAATGATACGACACACCACGAATTGAAGGAATCTCGTAAGAAAGTACTCATAAATATTCGACTGTGGAAACGTAACAGAGTAGATACCATTGGGTAGAACATCTCGCAGATCTTATGCAATCAACAGAATGGCCGGCTGAAAGAACTCTTCCAGGAAATGAGGCTGTTGCGTAATCCAGACACGAAGGAATACACATTATGTACGACCAAAGCGGCAGTGTCAGATATGGTACTAAATAATCACTTCTCCAAATTGTTCGACAGTAACAATTGGGATGAAACAACTATAATTCAACTAATCGGAGAATGCATAAATACTATTGGAGCACCAAATGATCCTCCAAATATTGAAGAGGTCGGTCTAGCTATTAGCCAATTGAATGACAGCACAGCAGCGGGCACGGGCGGGATTATCTCGGAGTTGTTCAAATGAGGAGTACAGAATTATTGTGGAAAATACAGGAATGTTTCCATAGAATCTGGAGTAGATTAGAGAATTTCCCAAATTCGTGGAGTGAGGCAAATATCATAATTCTATAAAAAGGAAAAGGATCTAGGAAGGACCTCAACAACTATAGAGGTATCTTCCATACTAGACAGTGGTGGCAAAATACTAGCCAGGCTCATTTCGAATAGAATCCTTTCCATACTTGAAAACAGTATGAGTGACTGACAGTTCGGTTTCCGACAAGAGAGAGGCACCGGTCATGCAATAGGAATACTCAGATAATTGCAAGAATCGGAACGATATGGTAATAATGACATATTCGTCCTTTTCATAGACCTGGAAAAGGCGTTCGACAGTGTACCCAGAAGAATTCTGTGGGCAGCACTGGAAAAGTTGGGAATCAATGGGAGGATTTTGGAACTTATCAAACTATTTCACATTGACTTTGAAGGCTCTATTGGTGACAATAAGTTTACGATGAAGAAAGGAGTACGGCAAGGGTGTGCTTTGGGTCCCATCTTATTCAATATCCTATTTGATAGGGCATTCAAAATAGCAGCAGACCATGGAATTAAGGGTGGAGCATGACTCCAATACGAATGCGAGGCAACTGAGCTGAATTTTTTGGCTTACGTTGACGATCTCTGTCTCATCGATCATGACTACAGCAATCTGGTCAGCAATCTTGATATCTTAAATAGTGTTTTCACTAAGATGGGTCTGAAAATCAATGTCTCAAAAACTAAGATTTTGAATTGGAATGGAAATAGGATACATACAGCGCGAATATCAATGACATAGAAATAAAATTGGTAACTGAATTCAACTATTTGGGTTCCCAGTTTATCACAAAAGGTACTTGTTAGCACGACATTAAGGAAAGGATAAAGAAATGGAGAACCAGGCTAAGGGAAGTCGGTCCGATAATCAAAAGTAATATACTTACCCTAAGAAGAAAAAAGGCACTGATTGAAAGCTGTATATTTTCTATCGTATACTATGGCTCGGAGAACTGGCGTACAAACGAGAGCCTGATTAGAAAACTTTAAGCCCTACATAATACGTGTACAAGAACACCACGTAATGTAGATAAGAAAGATCATATTAGAATGGACTCGATCAGTATCAATATCATCCAATGAACATCGTTTTGTTCCACGTCCCCTTGGCAACAGCAGAAGGTCAGCAATGTGTGCAAAGAATTCTGAAAAGCGCAATGAAATGCAATGGAAAGATCGCGGGAAGAAGCAAACAGAAACTCGAAGAATACCTATGGATCGATGCGGAATGGCTGTTTGGAGAGACCGCCTCTGTTGACTATGTTATCAGCCTGTTAGCAGATGGTGCTCAACTCCGAATGCGAGACAGGCTAGATTATTTAATCCGCAACAGGAGAATCGTAGGGAGGAAGACCGAAGATCTTCCAAGACTGATCAAACCGAGAATGAAAATGGTCCAATGTCACTACGAGCTTTGCAACAAGGCCTTTATAGAACAAAAGGAGTTCAATAGACATATTAAAACGGATCATGAAACGGCACCGGAGAAGCAGAAACCTTATCCATGTGAGTACTGCTCCAGGAGCTATGCATCAATGGGGTGGCTGACTAGACACTACAAGACAGATCACACGGAAGAAGCAAATCAATCCAATCAAATCCAACAGAAGCATTAAAGAAGAAAAGCAGGTGACAAGTTGTGATGGCGATTCGTGTTGTAGGGTAAAATTGATCGGCGATACCAGGAAGAAGGAAGACAATCCAACAATTACTAGCTGTATTCAGGTACGGACCGTTAATACGAATGTTTCAACGAATCTCTCGGAAACGATATCCTTAGAAGTGTTAAATTTCCGTTTCACAGATTTATCTGAAAAAGTAAATTTCAACTGTCCTTTCGCTGACTGTTCAAAGTCCACAGGAACGGCCAAAGATATGCTAAATCATGGAACATCCGAACATGGTTGGTCGTTTTTTACTGGGGGTCCGAAGAGACATCGTAAGCGGAAAGCTGACAACCTCGTAGGAGGCCTATCGGGGGCTGCTACTGCTTTTTAGTTGGGATGGACCCTCTAAAGAGCCTACGGCTCAATATCATTGAAAGAGATAGGAGGCCCACTTGTTAGTAGCTTTTCTAAGTTCATAAAATTTTCGAATTTGAAATCTAATCAATTTCATAATTCAATAATTACATTTAGATTTACAGATTAGGTTAAAATGAGATTTTTATAAAAAAAAGCGTAAAAAGCAATTTATATAAAATTAATTTTTAATGTGAACATAAAACCAATAAATAGATTTATTAATAAATTAAATTTTAATTTTATATGAAACATAAAATTTAATTTTTGGGAAATAATAAATAAACTAGAAAATTATTTTGTAACTTTTGTGTAAAGATAAAACAAATCAAAAATGATATAAAATCATAAATTTTAAATTAAAATATAAATGCTTTAAGATAAAATAAAAGTATAACTCTCATAAAAAGGATTAAATGGAAACTATTAAAAATATAATTTTCCATTTTTTAAGCAATATAGCTTATTCTTATTTTTAAAAAGTACATTTTCACCGAAATGGAAAGGAAATTTAAAAGTTGTTTAATTGAACTAAAATTGCGATTTTAATTTTTTTTCAAAGCGTTATTTTATCAAATCTAAAAGTAATTTTAAACGATTATGAAAACGAAATGAAAATATTATTGTATAGAATAGGAAATATAGTTGAGAAACGGTTAAATTTAAAAAGGATTAAATGGAAACTATTAAAAATTAAATTATTAAATGGAAATTTACTAAAAGATGTAACAAAATCTTTGTGACAAAATTTTAAAAAAATCACCTTATAATTTTTAACAAAAAAAGTATAAAATTTTAATTTGTAATAAATGAAATATATTTCAAATTATACATATTTTTATTTATAATGGTTTGTGTAAAAAGAAAGTGTGAAAGTTCCTCGAAAATATTTGTTTAAAAAACTTAAATTGTTATAGAAATAAAGTTTTGCGTTAATGACTTCTTCTATTGATCAAGAACCCAATAATACTAATTTAATGAAAAATACAGTAAAATATAGAAAAACCGTCAGTTTGCTGTAAATATTTTACAAATGATAAATAATTTAATTATTTTTTTGCATTGGAAAGAAAAATAAACACCCAAGAATTTGTTGAAAAGATCCTGCATATGGGAAGTGAAGATAATGATGCTCCGTCTGGTTGAACGGAACTTCAAGCACAAGATTTTACAGGGGTTCATGAGAAAATTTTTAACGTTTCAGTTGCTAATTTTATCACTCTGTCAAACAATAATAGCAGTCATATACTCTGATAATATGCAATAAAGTCTTAAGTGAATGTCGACATAGATTGTATACAAACGATAAAAATATTTAGTAATTTTTAATTGATTTTATATGTCGAGATATTGTGATGTCTAAATGAATAACAAATGCAGATTATAATTTATTAACTATCGATTGAAATCCATTCGATTCTTAAGCATGATAATTATTACAAGCTTTTATAACTGAAAATAGTTGAATTCAACTATGTACTCATATTTAATCTAAGTAACTTACATGTCATGAAAATTTGGTGTAAATGAGACTTAAGAGTCAACTGAAATGCCAATTAATAGTTTTTTGTTATAAATAATAATAAATTTATAGTTTTTTTGACAAAAATTTAGATCAACAAATTCATATACACATTACCAATTAATGAAAATATTAATCAGAACACGCTATAATTTCTTTTGAACAATGTGCGGGATATCAGGCACCTTAACCGGATGTTTGGGTCATCCCACAATAAAGCTTACATAAGTTAAGATCCCATAAAATGAGCTTACTAAAAATGGCCCACTAGGCATTTTCATTCGATGTACACCTCCAAGAAAAATAATAAAATTTAAGTAATTAAGATAAATTAAGTAATTAAGACGAATTACTTAATCCGTCCATTAATGTCCAAACAAGTCTCTCTTCCAATTTGTTGAAAATATTTAATTAGTTATTACACAAGATGTTTGCATAATCATCAATTTGCTATATATGTGACAGCGAAATTGTTGTTAATTCGGCCTGAAGATGGTGAAAAATCCTCCGAAATATATTGCGACAATAAAATTTGATTTCAATGGCATTCTTGATTATAAAATTTTGCCATTATTTTTTAAATTTCATATTGATATTATATTTCTGATTAAAAACCTTTTTTCTTCATATCTGTCTGTTCGTAATTTAAATTAACATTTTGAATTATATATTATTTATTTTAAAATCTTCCCTGCCAAATCATTTTCAATGCGACATTTACATTTACCATATATCGAAAGACAATCAGTGATCTTTTTACTCTGCTGCTGTTTCGCTTTTTTGATTTATATATATATATATATATATTATTGTACAATTAAATAAAATTCAAATTAAGAAATTCGAATGTTTTGAGATGTTCAAAATGGAATTTAAAAAAAAATTAAATTAAAAAAAAGAAAATTTTAAACTGAAATATTTATATGTATATGAAGTTCTGGTTACTGGGATAAGTCGCAGCAGCCAGGACCTCTTGACTGTGCGGGAGTCCGGTAATCGAGTAAATTGAGTTCGCTCGTGACCCGATTAGACCCAGTGGTCAATGATCGGTGGCTCTTGGATATCGGTTAATGATAATATAAAAATAATAAAAAAAATAAACGACGAATCTTAATTTTAGAATAAAAATTTTCTACACATTTTTTAATTATTTAAACAACTGTTATTTTTAATATTGTTTTTTTAGTTTCTTTTTGACGCAAGCACTACAGTACATATATAATAAATTCTTATGAATATATATATTCATTAAATATGAAGAGTAAATCATGAAAATAAAAACTTTCATTATATATAATATAAAATATATAATCGATCTTTATTTCATATATAAATTATATAATATTTTATGCATTAAATTTGTATATTATATTAAATGTTCACTGTTTGAAAGGTTGATAAGGTAATGGTTGATAATATAATATATATTTGAAGGTTGTTATAGTAATTTTGAAGTGTGATATTGCAATTTAGAAGGTTGTTAAGGTAAATTTGAGGGTTAGCAATGTGATTTTTATTGTTCTTAAGATATTTTTGATGGTTTTAATGGTGTTTTTGATGATTTCGAAGGTGATTTCATTGATTATGAAGGTGATTTTTATGATTCCTAAATGATCGGAACCTTTGCTAAGGTGATCGGAACCGTTGCTGTGGTAACAGAAACCAATCAGAACTGTTACCTGGGTAACTATAACCGTTGCCATGTAATATAATGTGGTGTGTGGCGGAGGTGCATGAGACCCCACCTGCATTGACACCACAGGGAGTTGTGAGGGTCTTGTCGGAAAGTTGGTTTCTGCACCTCGAGCATCGACATTCCCTCGAATTGTAGTTATCCACCGCGCGTGGCAACGGATTGAGTTCGATCGAATTTCTCCGATTGTTTCTGTCGACAACCGAATTTGATCCGCCTCATCTGATCACTGGCGGCTGTGTCTCCGATGCAAACACATTTACGACTGTCGGTTTCGAGTCGATCGATTCGGAATTAATTATTGATTTGTCGATTCCCTTGTGTTTTGATGTGATTCGACAATCACTATTTTCTGCATTCGATAATAAAATCCAATTTTCATGGACTGTCTCAATTGTGTCAGTACAAACGAACGATTTGCATTTCACGTTCACCCATTTACCGATAAACGAAGCATATTTATCTGACATATCGGTTTTCTTACGAAAAGATTGAAAATAAAACTATAACGAATCAAAAATACGCAAGTTTGCCATTTCAGAAAGTATATTTAAACAAACTCGGTTAATAAAAATTTACAATTTGTTTTCTGAGTTACAATGCCAAATAAATTTTTAACTTTAATTTTAAAAATCACATTTTATTTACATAATATTTTTTGTAATGTTTTTGATTTATTTTTTTTAATTAAGAATCATGCGAACTCAAATCGTCCACTATTTAAAGACGATTAGCTTCTTCCATTTTTTTATTGATAATTCATAAAGTATCGGAACTAAAATCACCAAATTTATTCCTATTTCGAATTGGGGGAATTTTTGGTCACTACACCATGGTAACGGGAAACCCCCCTCACCCAGGGGGGTTTATTGATTTATGTCGAATGCTCATTTTTCCCCGACTTAAATTAATTTCCTGAAACTACAAAGATAATAAAAAGATATGCTTAGTTTGAGAATATGTATTTATCTATAAACAATTTAAATGAGGTTCAAGAGGAATTGTAAATGATATTTCAAATTATGAGGGGAAATTAAGACGTTTCGGTAATTTTTAAATTATAAATTTTAAATACCTCTTAACGGCAGAAATAAACTTACTAGCTGCACGAGCTCTAAGAGCCGCGTGTGGTGCAGCCCTGGGCTAGACCGTCTAAAAACAGATTTTTATAATTTTGGTAAATTAGGCTCAATTTTTTCCACTCCAGAAATTTCAAATTGTCTCTTTGATTTTAATAGATTTTTTAATGATTTTAAATATTTTTTTAAACTATGTAATAAAATTTTTGAAATGAATCACATCAACGCACAGACTTCAAAATATCTATGTATAACCAGATGACATAAAATAGAATTTATAAATATGAATAGAATTTGAAGGAGTATCACTATCGATATCAAAGTGTAAGCATCGATACAAGAGTCCTGAGTACATCAATCAACATAACATTTTTAATTTCAGTCATCAACAGATCAAAATTAGTTTTCAATTTTTAATGCCTAACTTAGATATGACCAACAATTTTCGGCCGCTGGTCAAGTTGGCTAAAGAAGTGTTTTACGAGTTGGGCTAGATTTTCAAATAAATAAAATATAAATAATAAATCGTTCCAAAATTTTATTTTGCACAATTTTTCTTGCTTTTCTCGATATTCCTCTTGTACCCAATGTATATTATATTGTAATTAATTTACAATATTTTCACCAAAAAATAAAAGTAAATCCCATCTACCATGACCAATACCAAAAATCGTCACTGTCAGTGCATCAAAAGCCAAAACTTACCCAGAAACAGATTTCCAACCAGTTTTGCATCGTCTGATCGGATGTGGACAATATTAAGGCTAAAGGAGACAATATTCGATTTGAGGCCTTTAGAAATAGAAATATACAAAGAAAGTGATAACTAATAAGTTCTAACGAAGACATAAAACAGGCTTTAATGGAGGGATTCAAGCAAATGCGATCAAAGAATGCAGCATTAAACGATCACTTGATGCTAGAGAAAGCTACGCACTTGGCTATAAGAATCAGAGTTGTTTTCACTCTAAAACTCATTTGAATGGAGCGACTGAAGGCAAGAAAAGGCAACATTTAAAACTGTCTATATGGTGAAAAATCCGCAGCTGATACTTTGTTTGCTTAGAACTCGATTGAAATATTCTTTCTGGAAAAATGGAGAAGTATAGATCAGATGACCAGTATAATTTGGATGAAACTGGTCTGCTTTATCGAGTAACACTATCGGGTACACTGGCTAACAAGGAAAATAATTAAACTGGGGTAAAACAACAAAAAAGGGCTTACGTTAGTCTTTCTCATCAATGCTAGGGGATCTGACAAACGTATCTTTGTCAAAATAAAATCGGCCAGACCTCGGTTTTTTAAAGGATTAAAAAATGTACTGCTGCCATATTTTACAAAATCAAACTCGTGGATGACAGCTGACCTTTTCTTCCATATTTTTGTCACATTCTTTGCCGACATGAGAAAAAAATAGACAAGTAATTCTTATTGTTGACAATGCATCATGTCATAAACTCACGACACTGACAAATGTTGTTTCTCCCTTCAAATCTCACATCTATTATTCAGCCGCTTGATCAGGGTATTATTCGTGACTTCAAGTATCTTTGACGCACAGCATTGATAAGACACATTCTCTACGTTATGGAGACCTCTGTCAAAAATGAGATGGATGTACCTCGAGGAGTAGATGTGTTGCGATCCATGCAGTGGATAGTGATTGCTTTTCGATTTGTATCTCCCACCACTATCAATAATTGCTTCCGGAAGGCTGGTTTTATTGCTAAAGTTTAACTTCAAGACAAACGTCTAGAAATTGAGTACACTGCAGATGAGAGTTTACCGATGCCATCACATGAAGATATTTTTATTCATGACTATCTTCAATGCTATGGAGAGATTCATCAAGTGCTTTGAAGATCGCAGCAAGGCAAGAGAGACAATTCTCCTAAAGAGAATCTTTGATGGCATTAGGCATAGTTTATGTGCTGTAAATTGTACATTATAAAGTTTTCAGTGTGGTCCGGTTAATGAGATATCAACATCACGACCCGACTATGTCACACAAATAGAACTCGACTGTGTTAACTGTATTGCAGAATTGAATATTAAAGTTTCGAGAACCAAAAGAGATTCACGTTGATTGTCTGAAAAGTTTCGAAGCAAAGAAAGTTAAAACAATGCGAGACTGCAGAGGCATCAAACTTGTCTTCTCTATCTATACCACCATAATACAAACGGGATAACTGAGAGAAAATATCGAACAATACGAGAATTTATACAAGCCAACCTGAAAGAAAGATGAAACATAAAATAAATATTATCGGATGTGGAATTTTCTATAAATGCCACAAAAGAAGAAACGAATGTTCCTCTGAAATCCTTTAAAAAAACAGAAATTTGTATTGAAATAAATATTTTTGAAATGATGTCTAATTATTAGTTTGATTCTAATACGGGTTCATTAAATATGTCCGAACTTAATACGACAAATCATCTGAAGACGTTCTATTTAGAACAAAACATGAAAGGAATTTAATAAATCATTATTGTAGTGAAATTGTTTTCTTTATTCATTAGTTTGAAAAAAATAATGGACTACTAGAATTGTTGTAGTAAACAATTCTTCCATTTCCTTCTCCGTGTCTTTCATTGTTTGTGGCATTTGCCGTTCATTGTAGAACCAATCAATAAGTATGGCCCTAAAGTGGACCGTTTTACGTTATACTAATATAAATTCTTCATCGACCATCTCTTCTCCCTCCGTCAGGTTCTCATAGTTTTTCGAGTTCTGTTGGCTAACCAACTGAATGATTAGACACTCATGGCCCTATCCGCTACCCCATTTGATCTGGTCGTCATTCATGGCAGTCTCGCGCATCGATATTGTCGTAATCGAGTCGAGTTTGTTCGTGTCGTCCAATGCAACCATTTTTCATGCAAATAAAAAACAATTCGTCGATTTGTTGATCTTGGAATTTATCATTTTAATAATAAATTATTATGATAAAAGAAGATTATTCGAAAATTTTATTTCAATTCTTTTTAAATCAACTCCAAAAACAATGAAACTCGAAACTAGCACACTAAAAATAAATAGAATTATTGACATAAATATATATATATATATATATATATATATATATATATATATATATTCTGAATTTCAATTTCAATTTTTCTTTTTATTAATTCAAATCTAAAGCAGTCATCATTTTAGAACTCTTTGGTTATAATTATTTATAATTATTAAATCTAAGAAGTATATAAATTTTTTTACTTAAAACTAAATACAAAAAATACAAAAAATAAATACTTAAAAAATACAAAACAAACAAAAAGGTAAAGTTCATCTAATTCGGTTTAGACTGGCTCCACGATGTATTTAAATAAAACTGGTCTTTCAACCCTTCAATTCATATTTGTAGTTTATGAATATTTCACCAAATAAATTTTTGGTTTTAGAAACAAACGTAAGTTCTCTACAAAAACTGAAGTGATAAATTTCTGGTAGAAAACTTCTTTCTCCGGAAGATGAAACACGAGCGAAATAGACGAATAGTTGGTCAAAGGATTGAAGTGTAATCGTTGAAGTGTTCCTTTTATTTGTAGCAAAAATTATGTAAGTTAAAATCTTTACATTTATGATCAATTAAAAATAGTAATGAAGACGGGGATTTGCGAAGTGTATAAAGGATTTAAAACCGGACATAATTTAAGTTTTAATTACTAGGTTAAACAAACTTCAAATTTGGCTAAGTCAATTTATTATTTTTATCCAAATTAATTCAGTAGCGTCACTAGTGTATCATTTGTACACCGAGTCTAAAACCAGGGCCAATTTATTGACTTGAGGTTTTTAAAACGTTATTTTTAATCATATGACTGAAAGTTTGAATAATCTAATTGATTCTTTATTATTTTCTTGTATTTGTTCTATCCAAGTCAGTATCTCTTTCGTGAGACTGGAGTGAAAATGTGGACCAAATATTAAATATTGACAGGTTGTAGTTTTCCAAATTTTAAAAAATATATTTACTAATTACGTATTCTTACCAAAATAACAAAAATAATAATAATATATTATTGTCTAATGTAGTTTAATCATTTTCATAATTTTTAAAATTATTTAATATTACAATCTATATTAAATACTGTAAGGAATATTTTTGAATTGTGTTTATTGTATGTTGTTTTAGGATTGTGTTTCTCCCATCCAGATGGAAGATTGATATTTTATATGTTTGAAAACGCCGGATTATTTGGAAATTTTAATAATATAAATAACAACTTTAAAATTAAATCAATATATCATAAATAATATATTTAAAGTATTTTTTTAAAATAATCAAAATTATTTTGTAATCGATATTGCAAATTAAATGTAATTTAAATTTGTTTGAATAATAAGACTTTTAGAAAGAGAATTAAAATTTATCAATCAAGAACGATGACTAGCTAAAAATGTTTTTTTGGAGAATTGTCCTTGTGACAATTTGAGTTGTGATATCAATAAATCTAATGAAAATCTAATTCTTAATAAATACTGTTGTGAAAGAGAATATCTAACTAAGAAAAATATATTTGAATTAAAATTTACAATAAAGATTATTAAAACAACACACACATTAAAATACATTAACATTTACATAATTATTCCACACTCGCCCTGTTTGACAACTTAATTTCTGTATCTTTTAGGCTTGTGTCGGTCTCGAACTGGATTGTGTCTCACTCTTGTTTCATTAATATTCCACCGATCTTCCTCTGGCATCTGGTCTTCTTCCTGTACATTATGATGATCATTTTTGATACTTTTTGATATAATTGTTGTAGCCTTTTCTGATTTTCTCAAGTCATTTTGTGGTGTTCTCAATCTTTTGATATCCACCACATTTCTCTCAATTATTCTTCCATCACTAATCCTTTTTAATCTGTACGCATGCTTCCCCAGTTTACCGATCACCGCATATGGCCCTTCGTATCTCGGCATATCGATTCCTTTGATTCGCGGTAGTATCCTAGCCAGTACTAGATCACCAATTGCCAGACAACCCCCTGAACCTGATGTAGCTTTCTTTTTAATTTCTTGTTTGGTCTTGATCTGTTGGCTCACCACTTGTAACACTTGTTGAAGCTCTGTGATATATTTACACTAGTTTCCATCCTTTGCTGGACTCACTTTCTTTTCCGAGTAGAAAGACCTCATTTTCCGACCAAAAATCACCTCGAAGTGAGAGAATCCATTGCTTTTACAAATTATATTTCTTAGTCCAAATTCAACAGAGGGGATCGCCTCTTCCCATTCACATCCAGATGACTTCGCTGTTGCGTAAAGCATGTCTTCTGCTGTACCAAATAGTCTCTCAATTACCCCGTCTCCTTGAGGATAATATGGTGAGCTCCGAGATTTTCTAATTCCGAGAAGAGTACAAAGTTCCTGTACGATACCGCTATCAAAAGCAGTCCCTCTATCTGAGTGTATCCTGTCCGGGATTCCAAATTGCACGATCCACTTGTCAAATATGGATTTGCATATCGTTTTCGCAGTCATATTTCTCAGCGGTATCAACATGGGGTATTTTGAAAAGTTATCAATAATTCACAAAGAATAACTTTTCAAAGATGTATCTACATCCATTTTTACTTTCTGGAAGTGGTCCTGTTACATCAATAGATATTTTTTCAAAGGGGTACCCTGCATTTAAGGATCCATGAGCCTTATTTCTATCTGGTGGTTGATTTTTTCGGCTCTGACATTCTTTACATTTTCCTATTCTTATTCTAACATCAAATGACATACCTGGCCAGTAGAATTTCTCCTTTAAAAGAGCTGTTGTTTTGCTGACTCCGATGTGCCCATGCAACATATGGGCATGGCCGATGATTTCATCTTTTCTATTTTTTGGTAAAAGAAGTTTATAGTCCTCTTGGAGAATAATATATAGCAAGTCTCCTCTAAATTGCAAGTGTTTCCGATTTCTCCATATCACCTGGGCTTCTCTTTCTGCATTCTGATGTTCTCCAGGATATTAATCTTCAACGTTTTTGTTTTTCATAAGTTTAATTATCAAAGCTAGATTATTATCATCCGTCTGACAGACCTCTTCTTCTTCCATTGCTATCCGCCGGCAGTAGACAACAGCTTTTTTATCATTTTGATTTTCATTGTAATATTTAACATTTCGTTTTACCTTCGGATTTTCGTGGCTCATTGCACATTGCTGGCATTGTTCTGGCGCTCGGGATAGAGTGTCCGCATTCTTATGTTCTTCTCCTTTCTTTCTTCTCCGTTCTTATTGGATATCCATATCAAAGACACTCAATTCATTGAGCCATGAACTAAATTGACTTTTACTCGGTGTTTTCCTATTCATCATCCAGCATATAGCTTTGTGGTTAGTTTTTATACTAAATCTTCTTCCAAATAAATAGTGTCCAGTCTTCTTCTTTTAATATCGCTTTCATAACTCTTTGGAACGTTGCCGGCGCTGCCGCTAAGCTCATTGGCAACCTCAAAAACTCCCAATGTCCTTTTCTAGTACTAAACGTTGTTTTCTCTCTATCACACTCTGCAAGACTTATGTTATAATATCCTGCAGCCAAATCAATTGTACTAAAGTGTTTCGCTCCTCCCAAGGTATCAAAAAGTTGTTGTGCGTCAAGAATTGGAAATGATGGAACTTTAGTCTTTTGATTTAGTCTCCGGTAATCTACTGTAAGTCGAATATCTCCGTCCTTTTTGGCACAATCACTATAGGAGCGTTCCACTCTGATAGATTTGGTTGAATAATATTTTTCTGTAGCAACTGCTCAACAAACTCATCCACTTTCTTTTGGAGCGCCACTGGAATTCTCCTTGTTTGCTCCTGTATCGGACCATTCATTATCTTTAAGCTCTATTTTATGGTAAGCGTTCCACTCCAAGCCTATATCATATTTAGACCAACTAGATACGTCTCTGAATTCTTTCACTAAACTAATAATATTGTCTCTGTTGCTATCATTAACATATCTAAATTGGGATAAGAGACACTCACTTTCAGGCGCTTCTCGTGTAACGGCAGCTGCTACAGTCTGAGTCTCATAGGGCACATATTGCTTCCAACTCCTCAAACAGTGCCCTTTCAGTTTAACTAATTTGTCGGGAGTGTCGTATCTGCTTTCACCTTCGAAACGAATGGAACGAAAATTGTTCCACTATTAACACCATTATTATCGAGATCAATCTTAATCCCAAGACTCTTCATGCTCCGTATCCCAAAAATTATATCCAGACTCAATTCATCCACAACAAAGAAATTACAACTTTTCCCTTTAGCATCCAATTCAACTATCAGGGATACGTCCGCTCGTACAGGCCCTGTAAATCCATCTGCACACTTGATTTTTTTGGATGAACGTTTGGTTTTCAATGTTTTATCTGAATCTTGTAACTCCATTAGCATGTCTTTGCTGATAGCATTCACTTCGGATCCGGTGTCTAATAAGATCTTTTTACTGTTCTCATTGATCCGAATGTAACACATTGGTTTGTTCTGATCTTTTACTTTATAACTACTCTTCTTTACTCGAAGATTATTCTGTTCCTTTTGTTTCGGAACTGTTTCTTTCACCGCTCTGGCATACGACTTCTTTGTATTTGAAATATGACAAACGCTCGGTTCTTCCGTACTTGTTCCCGTGTCTGTTTCACTTTCATTACTGGATATACTGGCAGACTCGACCACATGGACTGATTTACGTTTTTCGTTTAGACAAAACTTATCTATATGCCCCTTTTTGTTGCATTTTTTGCAGAATCGAGACTTTTTACAGTCTCTCAANATGTGACTGCTGCTCCCACAATTCCAGCATTCACTTGTTTCTTTGACAGGATTTCTCGTTCTATTATCGCCTTTCCATCGACTTGATTGTCTTTCTTCCTGCAGCGCTTTTACCGTTTCCTGCAAAGAGGTAACACGTTTGTTCAGATCTGAAACTTCATCCCTGAGCATTCGAATTTCATCATTCTCGGCCAGCACATTTACTGTTACCGACATCTCCTGAATTATATATTCTTTTTTTATCATCTCGAATGCTTCATCCAAAGTTTTAGGCTGCAATACTTTTAGTGCCTTTTGAGCTCTGTCATTCATTAAACCATTTATAAAAACTTGGTTTTGGCTCTCTTTCTTCGGAGTTCAACTCCGGTAATTCATTAAAACAACGAATTCTTACTTCTTTCATAAACTCCTTCGTTGACTGACCATCCTTCTGTCGAATTCCGAATAGTTTCATCCACGATTAAATATTTGACCTCTTTCGTCCGAACAACTTCAAAAATGTTTCCTTGAGCCATTCGAAACTCTTTTAGTTTTGGGTATAACCCCACTGCGACTTCAGAAAACACTGAACATCTTCCTCCAAGTATTCCATAAAGAAGTCAGCTTGTATTTCCTCCGATATTTCAAGTTGCCGCATAAATACATCCATGCATTTCAAAAATTTGGCAGCATCGTCCCCTTTTTCGAATGTTTTCGGAGTTTTGGCGGAGTCCTTTTTCAGGAATCTATTCAAAATTACATCCAGTAATTTTGACTTGTGATCTCCACTATCGGCTTTGATCCTGCTCATGACGCCACTGCTGTGAAAGAGAATATCTAACTAAGAAAAATATATTTGAATTAGAATTTACAATAAAGATTATTAAAACAACACACATTTCAATACATTAATATTTACATAATTATTCCACAAATACTATGAACGAACTTCTACTAGTCGATAAAACAATACGAAAAAGAATTTGAAATCATTTTGAAAGATTTTAAACTTGAAATTGGTGTCTTGGTTTCACTTATATCAATAAAATATATTCACAATGTATTTTTGCAAAAAAAGTTTCCAATAAAATTTAATTAATTGTAGAATATTGTAATAATAATAATAAAGTTCCGCCCGATCCCAAGGTTGCCTCAAAGACCAGAGGGTGGTAGCACAGGTTGGCATAAGTATGAGAAGCTTGGAATTGTTGTCCTGGGTTGATTTTTTATTTCGAGGATTTAAAAAGTTACTTTTTAAATCAAGGATCAAATAATAATCGTTTTTCTTTTTAATCAAAAAACAAAAGACAAAGTCGTTTCCAAAATATTTTGTTTTATTGTCAAATTCACAAGATTTTTGCTGTTGAGCAAAATTAATTACTTCGTAATTTTTCGTAATCGATGAGACCATTACTTTTCAAATGATTTCAGAAAGTCATTTCTTGCACCATTTTTGCCCCATGGAGTTTTTATGTTCTTTAGAACACAATATTCTAGAACCATCATTTTCAAGTCAGCACGGTCACACGGCAATCAAAAATCGCTACAATATTCCAAACCAAGAACAAGAGCTTCTTCCTCCTTTTTTGACAATTCACAGGGACGTCCAACTTTAGAACTCATGGCTGGAAGACGGTGTTCCGGATTGATTTTTATATACATATATAATTTTTAATTTTTATTTTTTAAAAAAAGTAGAAATATATATATTGCGACAATAAAATTTGATTTTAATGG
>MQRK01236268.1:5762-18232 GCA_001938485.1 Girardia tigrina
ATATATATATATATATACATATATCGATTTTAAAATATTTATATTGAAATTTTTAACAATTTTTCGATGAAAAAATTATCAATTAATTAAAATTTTTTAATTAATTACTCAAAAATTACTTTTATTATCGTTTTTAAATTATTTAATATTTAAAACTTTGTGTTTGATTTTTATTTTTAAAAATTAATGATTTTTTTGATATTGATTAAGTTATTTGTTTATTATTTTTGTTATAGATTTTCGCTTTTTAAATATCAATTATGAAAAATTATAAAAAAAATATTTTTTGAAAAATATAGTATCCAATACAATCGCAATAAATAAAATTGATTTGTAATCTTAAATTTTTGTTGACTAAATTAATTCTTAATTGATATAATTTTATATTACAGGGTTATTCAACTTTATATCGACATTATGCATTTTTATATCGACAATTATTCATTTTAATATCGACTTTAGAAAAAAAATAATGGCAGTGATTTTACACTTTTATTAAAAAATATATTAAAAAACGTATATAAACATATATAAAATAAAAAATAGAATAGTTTTTTTATTTTTAAATAAGTTGTTGTTTTTGGCCTGCTAACTGAACTCAACGTCTCATGTTACAATAGAAACCAGCACATTCACCTGAAAAATCCTCGATTGCATCTCCGATATTTTTCTCGGGCTGACTTACCCGGGATTTTATCATAGAAATTCTTTTATTGGATTTAGTTTTGGGCTGTAAGGAACTAATATCTAACAGTAATTCTATTATCTGCATCTTATAATACAGAAACCTTTAAGCAGTTCCTACAAGAAAAAATTCTTCCGTATTTTAATGCAAACCCTAACGAAATCCTTATAATGGAAAATGTCCGATTTCATAAGAGTAAGGATATCTTAGGTATTTTTTTGTAGAGAATAGAATTACTGTTAGTTATTTAGTTCCTTACAGCCCAGAATTAAATCCAATAGAAGAATTTTTTTCTATGATAAAATCCCGGGTAAGTCAGCCCGAGAAAAATATTGGAGATGCAATCGAGGATTTTTCAGGCGAATGTGCTGGTTTCTATTGTAACATGAGACGTTGAGTTCAGTTAGCAGGCCAAAAACAACAACTTATTTAAAAATAAAAAAACTATTCTATTTTTTATTTTATATATGTTTGTATACCTTTTTTAATATATTTTTAATAAAAGTGTAAAATCACTGTCAGTATTTTTTTTTCTAATGTCGATATTAAAATGAATAATTGTCGATATAAAAATGCATAATGTCGATTTAAAGTTGAATAAATCTGTAATGTTACAACTCGATATGGTACGATAAAATCACTTCAGATTTTCAATAATTATTTGGATTTTTGTAAATTTTGATTTTTCTGGTAAACGAAATTTAAAATAATGTAATAATATATTGATTAATTATTTTCATTATTGGTTTGTTTTTTTTAATTTTTTATGAATTCTTTTATGTATTTTATAATTTTTAAGAATCTTTTCCAGATAAGCCCCGCCACTAATACAAAAAGTGCACGCGCGAAAAGTTAAGCCCCACCACTTGTTGCCAGCTCCAGTTTAATATATGCACGTAACCTTGACCTATTTCTGATGTCTAGACATTTGAATATTTAAACGCACACATTAAAAACAACATCTTATCCGCCTGTAGGTTCATTTTGTGCTAAGATTTTCTACGTTCGGACATAAAACCAGGAATGAACTTCCTAACGCTTTCGACTTTCGTTCATGACAAAGAGACGGCAATACGTTTTTTGCAAAGCCACGGAGTAATCCATTAGCAGCTGTTTCTGACAGGTGGAGGTGTAATACCCGACAGTGTCGGAAAGAAATCGGTCTTCGAAAGAAAACCTTGTTGGAGTGATGTAAGATGGATTTTAGGATGGTAAATCTATTCATTTATTGCTAGTCCAAAAATCTGGCAACAATCAAATTTTGCTCAGAGGAATTATCAAATGGCCACACAACCAAAGTTGACTAAAAGAACTTTTCTCGCGAAATTAGCGACAGCCGGCTTTTGTAGACTTTAACAGCTGTTAGTGGTCCTGGTCTACACCTTGAAATCGATGAAACGCTAATATTTCGACGCAAAAACCACGCAGGGCGAGTACTGCCCAATCTGTGGATTTTCGGAGGGATCTATCAGGAGACTAAGGAAATGTTCATGTATGCAATGCCAGATCGAACTGTGACCACTATGCTGAACACAATCCAGTCCTGCATCGCTCCCAGCTCAATCATCATTTCCGATATGTGGGCTTCATGACAAAAAATTGAAACGAATATTGGCATGATATATGCTCATCAAACGGTTAATCATACCGAAAACTTCGTGGATCCAACAACGGGAGCTCACACACAAACCGTCGATTCTTTTTGGCTTGTCTATAATATGTAGAATAAGCGCCAATGCGGCACACTTCGATCTTCAGTGGATAGCTACTTGTGTCATTTTTTTTGGAGGCAAAAGTACAGAAATAGGGACTTTTCCATGCAAATTATTAATGACATATCTCAAATTCAACCTCTTCAATAAAACTGCAAGTACAAGTTTCATATTGTCTTTTTTATAATCATTTTTGGGTGTTGGGCTTATCTGGAAAAGATCCATTTTTAATTCAGCTATTCGATTAAACAAATTTCAGATATAATTTTAAATTTCGTATAGCTTGATTAAAACAATTTTTGAAATGATTGCTTCTCACAGTTTATCGGGTGTTTACTACTGGAAATAATTTTCATAATTTGAATTATTTAGGATTCATTTTGGAAGTCAAATGTATTATTAATATTTTTCATAGAACTTCTTTAATTTGTGAGTAAAGTTCTTTTTACTAATTGGAAGTGCAATATTGTAAAGTGTAGTACAGTATTACAAGTATACTTTGATTGTATGCATTATCTTGCATCGACATCGATAAAACTATCAAAATGGAAGCGTTTTGTAAAATCGACTAGTTCAAACTAAAAAGAATAATTACATCGATTAGGCGGTTTTGTAATTGCAGTAAATTAGTTGAACGAGGTTATTTTCTAAGTATCGTGCCAATTAAACTTCTTCCACATTTCTGCCTAACATCAAAGCAGTAAAAAGGCTCTAACTATGCCTTCTTCAATATTGTATAGTTCCTCATCTTGGATTTAGTAGGGTTGACTTTAGTCCGGTCTACAGACTTCTCCTTTTATCTTTGGATAAAAGAGGATGCTCTTTATGTGATTTGATTTCACCTAATCGATGGAATTAAATTTAATTTCAAATTTATCTAAAATATCGCATTTTTATTCAATGAAAGATAACAGTCACAGTGATCGAATATTCTCTCAATATTCATTTGCAGGTGCGTACACAGAGGGGATTAAGGGGATAAATCCCCCCAGAAAAGTTCTCCATGAATTATGATCTTAATTACATAAGAATAAGTTAAATGTTTAAAAGTTTAAAATTTGAACTATCCAAAAAAATAATATTTTGCAAATTAAAAAAATCCCCCCGAAAAACTGAATTATGATCTTAATTACATTTAGGGTTTTTTAACTGAATATCAATAAGAATGAATTAAAATCCTTAAGTTGATAAGGTGAACTATCCAAAATAATTAATATCTTGCAAATTAAAAAATCCCCCCTCCGACAAAAATTAAATTTCGATTTTAATTACATTACAGTTTTTTAACTGAATATTTTAGAGACTATGGCTGAGAGCCCCAGAAGATTAATGCTTCCATATTTATTCTATAAATGCATGTAATTTTATTTCTAATTAAAGATTTTTAATGTGGTATTTTGATGGTAAAATAAATTTCAACATTTTAATAATAAATAATTTTAATATTTCTAAATTTGGAAATGAAAATAAGATATTGCATTACGTAAATATTACATCCACCCCGAAATATTTTTCTGCGTATGCGCCTGTTGGTTTGATTATTTATTGCTTCGAAAATTAATTGAGTTAAATAAAGAAATAATCTTAAAATAATTTATCAATTATTTTAATTAAATCAGCTCTATATAATGTTTTGTCTAGTTGATTTTTAATCATAAACGTATCAGTACTTCGTTCTTGAAATAATAAAAATAAACATTAAAATTAATACGATAATAAAAAATCATTCAAATTAATTAAGTTAATTAAAATGATAATTTAATTAAACTATTAATATATTATATTATTCTACAAAGTGATTTTAAGGTTAGGATGTCTGATTATTACTAATAATATTGTTTTGCTAATTATTAAATAAATCATGTATTTGTCTGCTGCATTATCCCTATCTATCTGAATATCATTGCGTTAAAAAGGGAATGGTCTGTTATAATTATTTAATATTTCATCGCAATGAACTTACGAATTATCTGTTTTAGATTATTCAGCTTAAATTTAGATTATTGGTTATAAGGTTGACCCAATTTTTGGACCTTAGATAGATAATTTTAGTGACAACAATTATATCGCTGATTAAAGATAAAAAGTTGTTTTCTTTTCGATTTTAAATTCATGAATAAATAAGTTTGTTAAAGGGATCGACTAGTTTTTGATTGTTTTACCTCTTAAATGTTTTTAGTTTGATTTTATAATGTTTTGCATTTTTTCCAGCTCAATGTCACACAATTGTTACAGCCTTTGTTTTGTTGAATTCCGATCTCCATTCAAAGGTAACAAATAATTTCCGATTGGAAATTTCAAAATGTTTTTTAGAATATATCAAACAAAATGTCACAAGACGATTTCATTAAAAATATTCGAATGGGCTATCCTAAATTAAACTTCGATAATGACGTTCTTATATCTATTTTCCAATCAGTGAAAAAAGCGGAGATCAAACATACGTAATAATTATAATTATTTATAAAATCGTTCTAAAAAGGTTTGATCTCAGATCGATAATGAGGAAACGTTCTAATAAAAATCCGCCCACTGAAGTTGTTGAAAGTAAAAAGTTAAAAACCGATACAGTAACAATCTTTTGTTAATTTTGACGATTTTTTATCTCATTTTAAAATTTTGTATTCAGAATGAAAATATAAAAAATTTTGGATTTCATCTCGTGAAAATGAGAAAAAAGAGTACCTTAGAAAAATGTAATTTATGTTTGTTCTATATTGCCTTTAATAATTTATTTATTCTGCCTAATTTTCTAATTACTAATTTGTATTTTACTTTGTCACAACCATATTTTTATGTGATTAATAATCTCCAAATTGTTGACTAGTAACATGTATTTTTACAGCCAACCCTCTGTAATTTGCCAATTTCCGGGATTCTAAAAAAGTGGTAAATTACAGAGGTATTAATAGTTCGTAATGTGAATCAAAACCCTTTTGTTGAACAGAAAACTCATCTTTTGAAATGGATGAGGTTCTATCCTTACAACATGACCAATGATCAAGAACCTTACTCGATCGACTCATTTGCGAGTGCCTACTTCGGATGTGACAGAGACTACTTTAACACTACTTACGTTCTACAAATAGTCTTCTTAAAAGGTCTAAATCCTTCAGAATATGGAATTTTAATGATTTGTATTTTCTGTTTATAATACAAACAAATCATTAAAATTCCATATTCTGAAGGATTTAGAGCTTTTAAGAAGAGTATTTCTGTAGAACAATATGTAGTGAAAATGCAGACTCTGTCACATCCAAAGTTCAAAGTTTCCTCTCAAATAAATCGAAAACAGTTTGTGATTTGCAAGCTAATCTGGTATATAAATTTAATTGTCACGGGTGTCAAAACTCGTACAATGCATATTCTCTGTAATCTACTACGGCTGTGAAAGCTGGAGAACTGCGGACATGAACACTAAGAAGTTACATACCCTTCATAATCTATGCACGCACATGGTTAGGAAGAAACTCAAGATTGAAAAGATCCATATGGACATCCTGGTCATTGGACTCCCACAGCCTATGGATATTATTGCGAGTAAAAGGTTTACTTTCCATAGTAAGACGGAAACTTCAGAAGAGTACGAGACAATCAAACGAATCTGGAGGGGAGAAATACAGATGGGGAAAGTATCAGTGGGAGAAAGAAGCAATCAATCTCGGAATGCCTTCGAGTGGACATGCAGTGACTATTTAAGGATGATGCGGTGTATGGAGATTTCATTAACCAAATCATTCACAGAGACCCTACTGTATCGAGGGATACATACATAAACTCCTTAATTCGATCAGGAAGACTCAATAGGACAAGAAAAACTGTACCGAAGCTGATCAACGAGAGAGATAAACGTCTCCAACGTCCAGTAGAAAGATGCTACAAGGAATTTGTCGAAAAGAAGGAGCTGAACAGACACACCAAAAGGGACCATGCGGTGTCCGCTTCCGCTAATCCTGATCAGCCCAATGAGACACAACAACAGCAATTGCTATTTCCATGTACACTATGTAAAAAATCATACAAAACGAAGGGGTGGTTGACAAGGCACCTCTACCGGGATCATAAATTGGACGAGACATAATAAATTGGAGAATCGACAATGACATTAGCGCAAACCAGTTCAATAAAAAACACAGAGGAAAGATTCGTAACAAACATCAACATTCCAGGTAACCAGATTCAATCCGTGACGGACCCCCCGACTATCTCGGCGGTGGTGGACGAAGCGATAGGTACTGAAGAAACATATCTGACTTTTGGAATTGCAAATTTAACTGCCAGGAGAGAGTTCAGATGTCCATTTCGTCGCTGTACGAAGTCCACGAATACAGCCAAAGGTGTGCAGAACCATGGCTATACAACCCATGGGTGGTCGTTTCTCACAGGGCAGCCGAAAAGATCTCGGAGTGGATGACTGTCAACATCTTTTAATTTTTATATAAGTAGTAGGTGTTTGCAAAAACAATGCAGGTTTTTGAACCTAAACTTTAAACAAATGTAACTTTGAACAGAATAAACTTTATTAATCGAAAAAAACCATCAGAATCAATACATTTTTGCCATCGAGAAACAAGTTTATTGATGCCCCTGGTGTAGAACTCCTGAGATCTGGATGCGATGACAGCGTTTAAGGCGTCTTTGGCGTCATCTTGGTTTTTGAAGCAATTTCCCTGGAGGAAATTTTCCAGATACTTGAAAAAATGGTAGTCGGTGAGCGAGAGGTCAAGTGAGTAGGATGGATGAGGCAGAGTTTCGTAGCCCAATTCGTTTAGCTTTTGTTCGGTCGGTTTTGTGATTTGTTTCCGGGCATTGTCATGGAAGAGAATTGGACCCTTATCTTCTTTTGGTGGAGATTCGGTTTCGGAAAGTAGTGAGGAACCTCATCGCGGTCAAACCATTGTGCTGAACGTCAATGATTGTCGTAGAGAATCCACTTCTCATCACACGTCATAATCCGATCGAGAAAGGGGTCGTTCTTGTTGCGGAGAAGAAGTGCAGAAGACACCTCAAAACGACGATTTTTTGACTTTCGTTCAATTCGTGAGGCATCCATTTCTCGAACTTTTTCTATTTTCCAATTTACTTCAAGTACCGAGCAACAGTTGAAGGATCAACGTTAAGCTCTTTTGCCAGTGCTCGAACAGTTGTGCGTGTATCTGCTTACATCATCTCCTTCAATTTGTCGTTGTCAATCGTCAGTGAGCGGCTGCCATAAGGCTCATCTTCCAGACTGGTCTTGTCAGAGCGAAACCTTTGATACCAGTACTGCACCGTGATACTTCGTTGACACTTCCCTTGTCCCCAACTTTGTTGATGTTTCGAGCGGTTTGAGCTGCATTACGCCCTAGCTTGAACTCGTAGAAGTACATGTCGCGAAAATCACGTTTTGACATCGGCAATTAAAATCAAAATTATTAATAAAAGAAACATTATAATAAGTTTTAGACAAATATATCTGAAAGAGTATAAATTGAGCTTTCGAATGACTCATAACATCATACATGCTTTAGTCGTATAACATTGCGGTAAATACAAAAATATCAAAAACCTGCATTCCTTTTGCAACAAGCTAATATTTAATATTTATTGGTTTTCTTTTTAAGATCATTTTCAATTTTAAAATTTTTTGTATTTACTTAATATTTGAAACTTTCAAATTTAAAAAATAATAAACTATTTTGGCGAAGTGCAAATTTAAACTAACTTTCTCATAAAGTATATTCTGGCATTGGCCAATTTTGTATTTCTTTAACTTCCCCTAAAACTTAGAATTAGGTGATTTACCATTCTGAAATAAAGTGCACCACCATACAACAAAAATCTTAATAATATTCCTCATTGAAATTTTATATAGAAATTGTACATATTTTAATGTTTTTAGTATTTTTTTTAATGTAATAGAAATCAAAACTTTATAGAAACTGTTATTAAATTTGACTGTATTCTTTTTGAAGGCTGTTTGTCGATCCTTAACCCTTCGTAACATGGTGTGACACTTCTGTAACAAACCGTTGTAACTCTTACAGGATCTCTAACTATTGACATATCACATTTTAAATCACTGTTGCATATCTGTTACACACCGAGCATGTACCGTTGTGTAACATATATGCAACAGTGATTTAAAATGTGATAAGTTAATAGTTAGAGATCCTGAAGAGTTACAACGGTTTGTTACAG
Organism: Girardia tigrina; assembly: GCA_001938485.1. Lineage (NCBI taxonomy): Eukaryota > Metazoa > Platyhelminthes > Tricladida > Dugesiidae > Girardia > Girardia tigrina. The sequence goes on from MQRK01236268.1 coordinate 14,340, forward strand.
AAGTGTCACACCATGTTACGAAGGGTTAATACACCAAAACATTCGATTTCTTTAAATGAAGTGGAAATAATTTAATGGTAATTAAATTAGTCCTGTATGACTTGCAAAAGTTATTCAACATCATTTATATATTAATAAATAAATGTTGCGATTTAAAAAATCAGTTCATATTATACACAAAATAAAATATAATTAAATGTTTGTAATTTCCACAATTTTTTTTATTTTTCATTAAAAATTTCTATTTGATTTATAATTTCAAAAATGTTTTCCTTAAACATTTTACAAATACAAAATATTTTTCGATCTATAAAGTTAGTGTCGCAATTGATTAAGTCAATATAATTTTTTTAAATGAAAAATATAATAAATAATAAATAAATTTGTTTGAATATTGTTACACAAATTAGGAATGATAAGTTTATGGAAGCTTTAAATTACGCAGCCCCCTTGATTTATTGAAATTTTTATTGTTTTGTCAGAATTATAAATCTTGTCTGCTTCATATCTCCCTTATTGATAATTTGAGGATCTCTATCATCATTTTCTTTCACTCATCCCCAACCTAATATTGATATTGTAACTATTTTCTAATGTGCTTGCAGAAAATTTATCGCTCTGAAGAGGATATTCAAAGCCCTTAAAATTGTACATAACGTTTAATTACCTGTATCATAACATTTCGGCACGCAGACATCTTTCTGATTATATATTCTATATCGAAATCTGTACTTTTAATCATATTAACGTCTTGTGTATTGCGAACGCGCTTCTTACCTGTCAGGTCACCGTCCGTGATAATTCACATTATTTTTATTTATTCTTATACAAGTTCGAATGGTAGAATCATTCTATTTTACCGATAGGTCATCAAACGAAGTCTTTTCTCCATCCTTCAAAAAATATAAAATATTTTTTCCACAAAAGATAAATTTTTTATTCATTGTTTTTTTGTTTTTAATGTTTTCTACTTTTAAACCCACAGATTATTATTTTTGAAAGGAAATATGGTGCATTACAAATTATAGTTAGATAATTTCATTGAACATATATCTGAAAATATTTAAAATAACAATGAAGCGAATTCCACACACTGTTTTAGCAAGTGTTGATAATTCAGGCAAAGAATGTTTTAAATGTGCAGGTAACAATTAATTAGTTTCAGCTGCATACTATTAGTTCTGCGAACGACTTTGTTTATTGTTTTTTCATCGAATATTTAATTGAGCTTCGCTTATCGACCCGGTGAAAAATTACCTTATTTTAACGTATGCTTGTTAACGAGTCTCTAAACATTCGCTAATATTCGTGAATAAAATGCTGTGTGGATTCTAGCGACAACATCACAGTCACATGTGCTAGGACATGACTATCAAAAAAGCCTAACGGTTTATTGATATTATAGGTACTACTAAAATTGTGTAATGTGGTATATATTATCTATCACTTATATAAATGGTATATAATATGAACAGTTAAAGATAGAATAAAAATAATTTTTTATACAAAGTAAATTATTTAAAAATTCAGTGTAAAAAAGAAACAGAACGTCGCTAAATAATAAATGAAACCAATAACTTTTTATCATTTATCATTCTCAATAAAATAACATCAATATTTACGCACGTTCTCCGCGAATTCTTCTTGCCAATTTAATCTCTTTCGGCATGATTGTCACACGTTTAGCGTGAAATGCACAGAGATTTGTGTCCTCAAACAAACCCACCAAATAAGCTTCAATTGCTTCTTGAAGAGCTGAGACAGCTGAGCTTTGGAATCTCAAATCGGTTTTGAAATCTTCGGCGATTTCTTGAACTAATATTTAAAAAGGCAACTTTCTGATCAACAAATTCAGTGCTCTTTTGATATCTTCTAATTTCTCGAAGAGCGATCGTTCCTGGTCGGTAACGATGCGGCTTCTTCATACCTCCTGTTACTGGAGCGCTCTTTCTTGCTGCCTTTGTAGCCAACTGTTTTCGTGGAGCTTTACCTCCAGTACTTTTATGAGCTGTTTGCTTAGTTCGGGCCATGCTTAAAAGTTTTAATTATTGCTATATAATAAATGAAACTTATAGGGGCCATCCATTTATTACATACGCAAAAAGTTAATATTTTAACCCCCCTCCTCCCTCTCATTGCACCCTGTACATTTTGAACTACTATAACCACATACAAATTGAGTCTGGAACCACCATTTTTATACAATGTTCTAAATTTCTTCAAACAAACACTGTATCATAACAAATGCTGGCTGTGTGCATTATATGCAAAATCCAATATATTATTAGAGTAAAGCGAAAAGGAACAGAACAACAACAATATGCGTCAGGGAATCTTACAATTCCAACTCTATATTTTTACACCAACATTTAATTCTTTATTAGATTTTATATTCCACNTTTGTTGATAGAATGATGGTGTGTTCACAGAGCAGAAAAATAAAAAGATGTTTTTAAGAAAACCATTGCATGTTTACATATTTAATAATTAACCACTCCCATTATCATACGCACCCATACGCAAAATCTTTTAAATTTAAACACCCCCCCTCCCCCTTCAGTGCGTACATAATATATGGATGGTCCCATAATGAATGGTCTGCAGTACTTAAATTAAATCAATTAACAAATAGTCTGTGAAATCTATCTTCACCACCAGCCAGGTTTTTAACAATAAATCACATTTAATGAATCATCTAGTTAAAAAACATATTTTGTATATATTTGTGTATTTGAAATAAGTGTTAAGCGGATTGATAATAATATTTATTCGAATTGACTGTTTAAGAGCACTTTTCTAAAACTAGATATTCTAATATTCTTATTAATTTAATGTGGTATTTTACGAAATAGTACAAAACAAACCATGGAAAACGTATTTCAGCAGTATAAATAATTTAAAAATCAGTTTTTATGATGAACATAAATTCCACGAATACAATGCCGAGCAATTAAAAAATCATCCGTAATTTTTTTTCGTATTTTGTGTTATTAAACGATAACTGTTCTTCAAGATCAACTTCCGAAGCTGTCGATTATTCTGAGCAATTGAAGAATCATTCGTAATTTTTTCGTGTTGTGCTATTAAATATTAACTGTTCTTCAAAGATCAACTTCCGAAGCTGTCGATTATCAGAATATCTGTGTTAATTTCATCAAAATCCATCCACCTGTTGAAGAACTGTCAATTCACCATGCTTATGCTGTCTTATCGAAAGAAAACAATCTGAAATGTCACTTGTTTCTGATCGACAATTCAGAATATTTCTTCAAATTAATGTAACTTTGAACTAATCGTTATCGAGACGATCAATGAAAATTTCTTTAGAAATCCAATTCAGACTGAAAACTGGGTTCACAGTGTAAATTACGCTTCCAGTCTGTTATCATGTCCGCCTATGCCGGGTACCCACTGCAATCTCGACATCCGTACTATTGTCAAACATAAATGGACGAAGGACATTAGCAAACTTAGCCTTGTAATTACTTTTCTATCATTCACTGTACTACTTGTTGTTTTGTTTTAACCAGGAACAACAAAGAGAACGAACCAAAAAACAAATGACTCATTTTGAAGATGATTTGGTTTATTTATTTGATAAAAAGAAAAAGATTTCCGATTATAAATCAAAAGTCAAATTTGTTGAAAGACACGTAATATATTTTTTTTAGTTTTAACTACAACTTACATAATTATTTTATTCTTTAATTGTAACTTTTATTTTTTTTTAATTTTTCTTGAAATTCATCTTATATTATTCTTTTAGAATTAAAAAAAAGCAAAATGAAATACAGGGTTCTTCATTCCGTTTTGATAATTTATAAAATAATTTAAAAACATTTAAAATTTTGGATCATGTTAAAAGTACGCCCCTGAAATTACACAACTAAAAA
>MQRK01236268.1:34744-52342 GCA_001938485.1 Girardia tigrina
ACACTTTACAAGCATTTGAAACAATAAATAAAGAGTTAACAGAAATTGATAGGGTAATAAAACAGTTAAGAGAAATAGTTGTAATAGATTCAGAATTAAATAAAATATATACTAGAGCATTCAGAAATCGTAAACAGAAATCTAAGGACACAATAACAGAGAATAGCTTCGCACTAAATAAATTAGCAGATAAAGCCTTCGGAGAGAGGACTAGAGTAGGATCAATTGTTCAAGATCAATTTTTAGAGGGTATACATGAGTATATAAGAAATGCATTGGCATTAATTGATTATACAGACTATAATGATTTAGTACAAAAAGCTCGACGTATCAAAGCTCATAATATTGATTGGAAAATTATTTACTTGAAAATTATTTTTGTTGAGCGACGTTCTGGCCCATAGGAACTCACCCCAGAACTCCAGCTCACAATCGTCAATTATGGTCCTTAAGAGGACCGAATTTCTTGCGCCCATTAATTGGTTGATTTCTTCCGAGATTTTTAGGTCTCTTTGTTTGTGTTCGGCAACAGTTTGTTCGCTCGTATATAGAACATGATATTCCACATTTTGACGAGTCACATCTACTTCGCCGATATGAGCATATCGAAGTATTATTTCTAGGTCTTTCGGATGATCATAGTTAAAATTCAATTTTCCATCTCTGCCAACTGATTGCAACAGATTTCAAAAAGCTTGACTTGCTATTGCCAATTTAAATGCATTTATCATTAATTTTTGAGATCCATTAATGTAAAGTTCCCTAGTTAAAAGCCAAGGCATGTTGAAATGGTTTCTTCTACAATATTCTGATGGATAATTTGTTTATTAGTATGATTAAAAAAAATCGATATCCATATTAAACTTTATTAGATATCACAAAACTCACAATAATTAATTCGTTTAAACAAACGAATTTTTGGCAATAAATTTTAATAATAAAATAAAATAAACTCTAACTCTACATATTTACATATATATAATTATAGATATTGGATTAATATTTTTTTTATTAAACATTTTTTTTAATTCATTCTGAAACATTGATAGAAATAATATTGAAATTTGTGCCACATGTTCACAACCTATTCTTAAGAAAGATGTAGATTCGAGGAACAGTCACCCTTCCGAAAAGAGGGGAGGTGGTGGTTTCTCGAATCGATTTAATAATAATAATGGAAATGTAAGAAATGATGATGGAGCGGAGAGCAATAGTTTTAATAGAGGCCGAGTAAATAATTATAGAGGAAATTATAGAGGTCAAAATAATAACAGAAGGGGTAATAATTATAATAATAATAATAATAATAATAATAGAGGCAATATGAATAACAATGATGGTAATAATTATAGAAATAGTAATGAAAGTAATAATTTTTTTCTTCCAAATACTATCTCGGCCGCTGACATGCCTGTCGTAGCTTGTACAGTAATATTTAACATAAACTCGACTTCTGATAAGACTTCTGCCAAATCTTTATGATCTCCATCCTTCATTCTAATATTCAAAGCATCTCTGATCGTGCGAAACTGTCTTTTCACGATTCCATTTGTGTTATGATGATATGGACTCGAATAAAATACCTCAACTTTAAATTTTTTCGCCATGTCCTTGAACAAAGCCGATTCAAATGTTTTTCCTCTGTCTACTTGGTTTTCTTTTGCTGGTCCGAATTTCCATATCCATCTGTCCAATAACAATTTTCTAATTGTTTTTTCATCTTGACTAGCTGCTGCATTCAGGCTAATATATCTACTAAACTGGTCAATTATTGCAAATATATATTGACATCCATTTATATTTCTTTTGAATGTTTCACAAAAATCAATGTATATGTCGCCATATTAAGAACACCGATTTGACTTTTTATATTTTTATTTAAACAACATTTTTTTGTCCTTAAGACAATCTTTGTCAAAACTTTCATACATTTGCATTCTAACCGAAATTGAATAATGAATTAATTCTCATTTTTTTAGCAAATTGGGAAATAAATATTTTATTAAAATACTTACTCAAAATTTATTGGATAATAATTAAAACGGTTTTTAATTATTTAAGAAATATTAATTTGATTTATTTATTAAATATTATAAAATTCATTAACTTATTTAAAATTTTAAAATTATTTGAAATTAAAAATAAATTTAAACATTACATATTTTTAGATAATAAGAAATAAAATATTAATAATCCATCTGAGTAGGAGAGACACATTTCTAAATCAACATACACATTCAAACACAAAACATCAAACATTCAAATATTCCTCACACAGTTGAACAAAAAACAGAGACAAGAAGAATTTTTGAAGTCGGAGTCAAAGTATTATTTAAGAAGGAAAATGTCTCAAAAGAAGATGACCGTTACATGGGTCCCGCAACAGTGGTGAAAAGAAATCATAAAAGAAGTTACGAGTTACAGTTTGAAGATGGAAGAAGTTTTTTTAGAAATGTTGAATGGCTAAAGCCATTTAAATCGAGGAGGATGTGAGGAATATTTGAATGTTTGATGTTTTGTGTTTGAATGTGTATATTGATGTGGAAATGTGTCTCTCCTACCTAGATGGATGATTAATATTTCAATTCTTATTATCTAAAAATATGTAATGTTTAAATTTATTTTTAATTTCAAATAATTTTAAAATTTTAAATAAGTTAATTAATTTTTATAATATTTACTAAATAAATCAAATTAATATTTTTTAAATAATTAATAATCATTTTAATTATTATCCAATAAGTTTTGAGTAAATATTTTATTAAAATATTTATTTCCCCATTTGCTAAAAAGTAATGATTATTAATTCATATAAATTTTGTTTAGAATTTAAATGTACGAAAGTTTTGACAAAGATTGTCTCTTATGTACAATCAAAATTTTTGTTTAAATAAAAATATAAAAAGTCAAATTGGTGTTCTTAATACACCAATTGCAAATGGATTTCGACAGAAATTTGTCGAATTATCACTCGACGATGTCAATAGTTCTCTTTCGGAAATCAAAATTGAAAATAAATTCAAATTCAAATCGGAAAATTCCAATGCCCGAATCACTGGTAAAGAAAAACAACAGGAATTCGTGAAGCATTTATTCAGAAAATCGACAGAACTCAAAAACATATCACTCCCGAGAGTCCAATCGACAAATACCGACGTTAAGTCCGTGTCAGTCGCGAAAAAAGTTCTTTTTCCCCAGAAAATCAATAGAAATCGATTGAGTAAACCGAGTAAATTGAATCCGCTGGTCAACTACGTCAAGCCGGGTCACTTAATCTCATTCTACAGCTGGCTCCCCTAAGACTCGTTCCAGAAGTCCCTCGATGTCGACAATCTCATCCAGTCGCTCTCCAACGAACAATCGGAAATCAAAAAACTCGTTCCCGATAAATACCGATTGGGAATTGATATTGTTCCAAGTTATTTATTGAAGAAAACAAAGAAATTAAAACCGTTTAAATCGGATATTCGCAAATTAAATACCATAAATTAAATACCAATAAATTCAGTGGAATCATTAAAGCTCACAAAGTGTTCGGTTGTCAATCGAATATTAAGACCTGTAGTCATCGGGAAATTTAAAAAATCACGTTGTTTTAAGCAATTTCCTATTGAGAAATATGTAAATTCATCAAGAACTTGGATGACAGCCGCAATTTTTAACAAATGGCTGTTGGAATGGGATTTGGAACTTTGGAAGACAAAAACAAAAAATTTATTGGTTATTGATAATTGTCCGTCACATCGTGTTGATCTTGGCTCTCCAACGAACAATCGGAAATCAAGAAACTCGTTCCCGAAAAATACCTATTGGGAAGCGACATTGTTCCAAGTTATTTGTTGAAGAAAACAAAGAAATTAAAGCCGTTTAAATCGGATAATAAATTCAGTGGAATCATTAAAGCTCACAAAGTGTTCCGTTGTCAATCGAATATTAAGACCTGTAGTCATCGGGAAATTTAAAAAATCACGTTGTTTTAAGCAATTTCCTATTGAGACATATGTAAAATATGTAAATTTATCAAGAACTTGGATGACAGCCGCAATTTTTTACAAATGGCTGTTGGAATGGGATTTGGAACTTTGGAAGACAAAAACAAAAATTTATTGGTTATTGATAATTGTCTGTCACATCGTGTTGATATTGATTTAAAATCCATAGAAATCTTGTTTTTGCCAGCAAATTTAACAGCAACGCAACAGCCGTTAGATCAAGGAGTAATAAAGTGTTTTAATTAATTTTTACCAATAAAAAATTGTCCGATATTATTGAAAAAGTTGAAAGTGAATGTAATGTTTTTGATTCTTACAAAAAACTTACAATAAAAGATGCAATAGTTTGGATAAGTATTGCTTGGCATGAATTAACAACTTCGACAATTACAAAATGTTTTAAACATGCTAATTGGTATTGGGAAACAAAAGATATAGAAATAAATGATCAATACGAAGTTGATGTATTTGATGAATTTATACTGAAAACTAATATCTTGGATCCTATTGATGAAAAAGAGTTTAACAAGCTGGATTTTGATGAAACAGACGTGATGTTGAGCATTGCAGACGAAGAAAACAATATTTCTCTTGATACTAGTATAAATGGTGAAGTTTATGACGAAGAAGATCAAGAAATAATGGAAAAAAAAGTTACTAAAAAGGAAGTATACAGTGCTTTTCAAGTGATAAAAGACTATTTTAATCAAGAAGGACTCTTTGACCCAAATGCAGCGATTGGTATTAATGAAATTAGTAAGGCTTTAAAAAATAGTAAGAAAAAATCAACGTTGGATGATTGGTTAATTAAAAAATTAACTTTGTCTTTTATTTTATTTTCTTTATTTTCTCTCAACATCCACATTTTTGTGAAGTCCCGTTTTTGGCGGATGAGAGAGTAGACACTGTGATGGCAATCTTTGTTTTCTGGCAAAGACGGTTGATGCTGAAATTATCCCTCCTTGTTTAGAGTCGTGTTTCACCAGGCGATCACAAACTCGACTTGTCTCCCACTCCGACGTGGCAACGTTCCACAATGCCATTACGCCTGGGACGGTTTGCACATCAGAAGTGCAATTTAAAACCGCACTGTTCGAGAAGCTTTCTCGCGCCGGCGCCCCTAAAATCCCCATTTTCACCTGGTGTCAGCGGTCGGGAAGCAAGTCTTGCAAATGACAGTCTCGAGCTTAGGGCTATAGCTTCCGTGAGAGTGACTGCGCTCTTCACAAAGTCCTGCCGCGTCGCCTCACTCATTCCCCTGAACACCACTGACGCCTCGTCTGTCAGTGCTAGCAACAGCATCACTGATTTGTTTTCGTGCAGAGTGTCCGTGCACTCGTGGTATCACTCGATCCATATTAAGGCATCTTTACATCCATCGTATGCCGGCACGATTTTGAGCGTCTTCAGTAAAGCTCGTCGTTCTAAAACAAAAAGAGAGAAACGCTATTGACAAACTTGTATTTCAAATTCTGCTTTTGATTGACAATCAATCATTTAAAACAACTTTTATTTATCGCAGTAATTCACAATTTTATAATTATTTTTTAATATCAAGTGCAGCTTACCAAAAAACTTTTTTTTAATTTTAGAAAAATTAGTCCGCGTATGAAAAAGTTTGATATTTCCTGTTCTATAGTCAATTTAACTTGGAATAGTACAGATATTATATAATTGATTATTTTAAAATATTCCTCTGAAAATAAATGCTTCATTGTATCCTTTAAACTTTAAAGTTTAAAGTAAAATTTACGTATTATTTATGAATAATTTAAATTTAACTTTTAATATTATAATAAAATTTCAGTTTTTTAAAAACTATAAATCAGTTTTATTATTGTTATAAATGCATAAAAATTTATAAAATTATGAAATTTATATATTAAGTATCAATGTGTTTATATATATTTTTTTAAAGTTTCAAAATTTTGGGTATTCATGCTTCTAATAAAATACTTTAACTTTGAAACATTTTTTGTTAATAATTGCGTCAATAAAAATTTAAGTATCTCTAAAAATAATTCTTATTTGAAAGCTTTATAATAGTATAAAAATAAATTTATAATCATTAATTATTTACTTTTTGTAACAATCGACATTTCAAGTGTTACCGAAGTTTGTACATTTTATAATTACTTTTAAATTGAAAAAAGAATCTTAAGTAATTTAAACTATTGTAAAATCTCGTGAAGGTTCAGTTTAGTTTGCACAAATTTATAGGGTACCATCCGAGATTTATTACATCGTTGATTCTCGTTCCATTTGACGATTAGTCGTCGAGAAAATCGATCTTAAGTTCAATTAATCGATTACGATGACGCTCGATCGATTTAAGAGTCGTCGAATGCCGGGGTGAAGATTCATTTTGACGTCCAAATTCATATCACAAGTTTCAAATCTTTTTTACTCATCCATCTTCGTTTTTATATTGGAAAAGAGCCAAAACCAATTTAAGTTATTTTTTAGAACTCTAAATGAAAACAAACACAAATAATACAATAACAGTATGCAATTGAAAATAGTAAATACAAATAGGCTTGTAGAGCATCATAATGTTTTTGCTGAAAGAGTTTTTTTTCGAAAGAATTTTTGCTGAGTTTTTTATAAATAAATATTTGCATTAGTTTACGTCGATAACGCCTAATAAAACAATAAATAGTGCCTTGATCCATCGACTGGATAAGCGACGTTGCATTCAGTGGAAAATATTACCTTGATACCGTATTTCTCAAGGTTTACCCCACGACATGAGAAATTATCTACTGGTAAAATTGCCCTTTCTGGTAATTCTTGTCCTTTTAAATTTATTTCAACTAGCACAAGAAACTCACTTAAAAACCGATAATTGAAAAGATTGAATTCTTCCAGGTAGATTTTAGCGGGCGATAGTAAACAAAAAACAATTTCCTTTCTTAAAGTTTTTAAAGTCCGTAGGCTTTCCTATTTGACAATGTTTATTAGACCCGTTCACATTTGCACAATAATAATTCTTTCAACATTATCTTTGAATCCCGAAACCTTTTTTACTTTGGTCCTATTCATTTTATACACTCCAAAAGTTTAAACCAGTGTTTCATAAACCTTTTTCCTTTGCGACCCCATTTAAGATCAACAATTTTTCATGATCCCAGATGTTAAATATAAAAATTTAAAGTAATAATTTTTTGATGCCATTATTATTATTATTAATTATCATTAAACATAATTTATTATACAACAAACTTTTACAATATTTTAATACAAAAATTATTAGTAATTATTAATTAATCATCATAAAACCTAATTTATTGTAAAACAAACTATTACAATATTTTAAAACAAAAAAATCTTTCAATGAGATGGATGCGCTTGCTTTTTGCTGCATAACAAATCAAATCGGGGAACTATATTTGATACGGCTAGGTGTAAGTCTTCTTCAACATTTTTCAGTTGTGTACGATAATTCGTTGTGATATGTGTCAAAGCAGAAAAAGTAGTTTCAAATAAATATGTGGTGTTAAATGGCAAAAGAACATTTAATGCCAATTCAGAAATTGTGGAAAATTCAGTTCCAGTTCCAATTTAATTTCAATTCCAATGAATTATATGTATATGTATATTTACAAAAAAAGAAATTAATTAATGGGTAAAATTTAAAAAAGAAAAAAAGCTTAAAATTACTTTTGTTATGTTAAAAATTAAAGGAAATTTATAAATGTTATAATTTTTGTTATAATGTATTAATTAGAATTAGATTTTGATATATAATAAAAGATATATAAGAATATTGATTATTTAATTATAAAAGAAAATTATTCTTTGACTGAAATTGAATGTCTAATTTAAAAGAACAGATAACTTTTCCATTTGACTATATTTTTAATGTGGATTATTTTATAAAGACATTTGAAGATAATCATGTAAAAATTCCCGATCGGAGATTGCATATCAAAGAAACTGACAAAATTTCAGCACCTACTAAAAATTGTGAAGACATTCATGATCAATGGATTGAATTAATGAGAATATTTTAAAGTTGTGGAAACAGCATTAGAACGAAGTTTTGGAAAATAATCACCAACGAACACGGTGTCAAACCGACCACTGGTGTTTACAAAAGCGACAGTGATTTGCAATTACGGAGAATTTACGTTTACTTTACTTCGGAATTCATGAAAAGTGTGTGCCGATCAGCGTCCTCGTTGAATTGAATAGTACCACTCTCGATTACGTACTGAATTCGAATCTTGGGAAATTGTTTCGACCAGATTGTTTCATCGTTGGTTCCTCAAGTGCTTCTAATAATCGCGAAAGAAATACGGTCTTCTCAAGGACCACACTTGACGATTGGGAGCTTGAATTTTGGGGCGCGTTCTTATGGGCCCGAACGTTAATACTTGGCCCCAAATAAAGTAATTTTAAAGTATTTCCAGAACATTTAATGCCAATTCAGAAATTGTGGAAAATTCAGTTCCAGTTCCAATCCAAAATTCGGTCAGAGATTTTTCTGCAAACTCTGACTTCAAGTTTGATGCGCTTGAAATACCTGCAAATTCCTCTTGAGCTTTATATGACAGGTAATTAGTCTGATTCAAGTAAATGAAAAATGTTTTCTGGATCAAATATATTTGGTGTAAAATGTTTGCGAAATTGTGTTTCTAGGACTTCTAAGTGATTTAAAATAATTTTTCCAATTAATAATTTCCAAAGATTTTTCTCGACTATGAAATTATCGGTTTCGGTAAACATTTCGAACAAATCTTTTTCTACTCTACTTTTCTAAATGTTGATCTTTTTAATAAAGCTTTCATTTTATCATGCAAAGTAAATATATTGACATTTCTTTCTTCGAGAGATAAATTTAGATCATTCAGTTTTTCAAAAATATATGATAAATAATGCAACTGTGATACCTTTATCTCATTCTTAAAATTAGTAACAAGGTCACTATTTTGCCCAGTTAAAAATATTTTGATTTCGTCTTGCAATAACAAAAAACTTTTTAAACTGCGACCATTTGATAGCCATCTTACTTCTGTATGCAATAATAATTTTGAATAACCTGAATCCATATCTTTGCAGCGATTTGAACATAAGCTACTGTTTAGGGCACGGCTTTAAATAAAGTTAATAATTTTGTGGGCATTATGAAATACTTTGTTTAATTCTGGTGTTATTTTTTGCTGCATGTGTCTCTCTATGAATAAGACAGTGTGTAAATATTATATAATTATTAGCAGCTTTAACAAATGATTTGAAACCGATATTTTCACTCGTCGTTTGCTCTTGCACCATCTGTGCATATTCCGCAGCAATTTTTCCAATCTAAACCTTCACCTTTAAAAAATTTGTTAACTTTACCGTAAATTACTTCTCTTGTATGTTCTGTCAAAGTTCGACAAAATAAAAGTTCTTCCTCAACGTCTTCATTATTTATGAGATATTATTACTTTTAGTAATAAAAGTTTAAGTAAATAATTTGTAATTTTATATTGCAATGTGAATATTTAAAATACAAATTAAAAGGTGCAATAAAAATTAGAAATAAATCTTCGCGACACCAAACTTTGACTCTGTGACTCAAAATGGAGTCGCAACTTACAGTTTAAGATACTAGTTTAAACCATTTTCATCGCAATTGAAATTTTTAATGAGTGTAATTATGTAAATTAACAATTTTTTTGAATTCTTTTCTTAATGTACTGGCCCCATCTAAATTTCTTGAATGACGGTCTCCTTGAATTTTCAAAATTTAATTTCATGTATCTTTGTAAATCGATTTATAAATCCCTCGCTTGCTGTAAAATTACTTTCGTGTTTTTCGGAAGTATTTTTTTAAATTAGCTTTACTTTCATCAAGTCATCATTATTTTTGATGAAATTTTTTTCTTTGGGATTTCGTTGCTAAAATGAAGGGATATGGCTTTTAGTTGTCGTTCATCTACCGGGACGTTTCTATCTAGCATTTGACGAAACTTTAACCATAGGTTTTGTCTATTTAAAAAGTTTTTCTATTTTAATGCAGTTTTCTAAGTTTTTATAATTAATAATTTTAAATTTTTATAATTTTCATTAATTTAATAGATCAAATTTATTTAATTTGATTCAATTATTCTCATTATTTCAAAGTATTACTATATCTATCATACAGGTCTTCATTTTGTTAACTTATATCGAACTTAAATAATTTCCGGTAACATTGAAAGCTTATTTGAATACCGACTCAAATTAAACACATCAATGACTCTTTAATTAAATTTAATAACAGCGATTAAGTTCTAGGACACCACACGAAAAAGATAGTATAAAATCGAAAGAAAATATTAAAATGGGAGACGACCACGAGAAAGATCAATAGCTCTATCAAGAAAGTTTTTAATACTTAAGAAAGATAGGCCATAAGAGTTATAAACATCACTAAGTCATACATAGAATTTTAAAGATTGATATTGCTATTTTTCTGTACAAAATTTAAGTAAAATAGCCAATTAGTGTACACCCCAGTAACAAGTGATTTCAATGCACGAATCTGGTGATCAAATCAATGAAAAGAATAGAAATCAACTTTTCAAGAATATTGTTCAAGATGAAGTTTATTTCCATTGTCAAAGATATGTTAACATGCAAATTTTTTGATTACAGGACAATGGAAATCCTCAGTGTCCGATTATTATATTCAGTTGGATTTACAATGCTCAATTTTGCAAAACTTTTATTGTACTTAAAACGTGCATAGACATTATACATAACACGTACATGACCATCTAATGTACTTGAGTCTAGGCATCAACCATCAAAAGTATCTTGGTTACCGTAACCATGATACATAACATTTTAATATAATATATAAAACAGTCGAAAACACCTTAGAAACCATCATCATTACCTTAAAAAACCATGAAAAACACCTTTAAAATCATCAAAAACTTGTAAAAAACCACCAAAATTACACAAAAGGTGCAAAAATCAATGCTGCACTCGTCTGTATATGTGCTAATCATAGAATAGAATATTAAGACCTGTAGTCATCGGAAATTTAAATAATCATTTTAATTATTATCCAATAAGTTTTGAGTAAATATTTTATTAAAATATTTATTTCCCCATTTGCTAAAAAATAATGATTACTAATTCATATAAATTTCGTTTAGAATTCAAATGTACGAAAGTTTTGACAAAGATTGTCTTAAGTACAATCAAAATTTTTGTTTAAATAAAAATATAAAAAGTCAAATTGGTGTTCTTAATACACCAATTGCAAATGGATTTCGACAGAAATTTGTCGAATTATCACTCGATGATGTCGATAGTTCTCTCTAGGAAATCAAAATCGAAAATAAATTCAAATTCAAATCGGAAAATTCGAATGCCCGAATCACTGGTAAAGAAAAACAACAGAAATTCGTGAAGCATTTATTCAGAAAATCGACAGAACTCAAATACATATCACTCCTGAGAGTCCAATTGACAAATACCGACGTTAAGTCCGTGTCAGTCGCGAAAAAAGTTCTTCTTTCCCAGAAAATCAATAGAAATCGATTGATTAAACCGAGTAAATTGAATCCGCTGGTCAACTACGTCAAACAGGGTCACTTGATCTCGTTCTACAGTTGGCTCCACCAAGAATCGTCCCAGAAGTCTCTCGATGTCGACAATCTCATCCAGTCGCTCTCCAACGAACAATCGGAAATCAAGAAACTCGTTCCCGAAAAATACCTATTGGGAAGCGACATTGTTCCAAGTTATTTGTTGAAGAAAACAAAGAAATCGAAGCCGTTTAAATCGGATAATAAATTCAGTGGAATCATTAAAGCTCACAAAGTGTTCGGTTGTCAATAGAATATTAAAACCTGTAGTCATCGGGAAATTTAAAAAATCACGTTGTTTTAAGCAATTTCCTATTGAGACATATGTAAAATATGTAAATTCATCAAGAACTTGGATGACAGCCGCAATTTTTTACAAATGGCTGTTGGAATTGGATTTGGAACTTTGGAAGACAAAAACAAAAATTTTATTGGTTATTGATAATTGTCCATCACATCGTGTTGATATTGATTTAAAATCCATAGAAATCTTGTTTTTGCCAGCAAATTTAACAGCAACGCAACAGCCGTTAGATCAAGGAGTAATAAAGTGTTTTAATCAATGTTTACCAATAAAAAATTGTCCGATATTATTGAAAAAGTTGAAAGTGAATGTAATGTTTTTGATTCTTACAAAAAACTTACAATAAAAGATGCAATAGTTTGGATAAGTTTTGCTTGGCATGAATTAACAACTTCGACAATTGCAAAATGTTTTAAACATGCTAATCGGTATTGGGAAACAAAAGATATAGAAATAAATGATCAATACGAAGTTGATGTATTTGATGAATTTATACTGAAAACGAATGTCTTGGATCCTATTGATGAAAAAGAGTTTAACGAGCTGGATTTTAATGAAACAGACGTGATGTTGAGCATTGCAGACGAAGAAAACAATATTTCTCTAGATAATAGTATAAATGGTGAAGTTTATGATGCAGTTTATGATGAAGAAGATCAAGAAATAATGGAAAAAGTATATATATAATATTTGCACACATACTGTGCATATATTTGAAAAAGCACTACGTATCGATTTTTTCAAAAATGTTGATATTGAATCTGACTATTCATATATAAGTTACTATCCATGTGTTCAGACAGATTTTTGATAATTTACTTCTTTGGTATTTTGTTTCCCCTATATTATATATATAAAATGAATATATTGCACTTTGCACAATTGTGAAATTATTGATTTCACACACTTACATATGTGAAGTATTGATTAGCACATGTACAGACGAGTGCAGCATTGATTTTTGCACCTTTTGTGTAATTTTAGTGGTTTTTTTTACATGTTTTCGATGATTTTAAAGGTGTTTGTCATGGTTTTTTAAGGTAATGATGATGGTTTCTAAGGTGTTTTCGACTGTTTTATATATTATATTAAAATGTTATGTATCATGGTTACGGTAACCAAGATACTTTTGATGGTTGATGCCTAGACTCAGGTACATTAGATGATCATGTACATGTTATGTGTAATGTCTTTGCACGTTTTAAGTACAATAGGAGTTTTTAAAAATGTAAAATAAAAGGTTATGTATCTTGGTTACAGTAACCATGATAATTGTGATTGATAGTTAGGTACATTAGGCGATTCATGAGGCATTGTTTGATGGTAAACAACATACATATAACACATGGGTTTCATATATATATACGAAAAAATAGATTTTTTGAGCACTTTTTTGAGAATTTCAGACATGTTAGAAAAAATGATTTATCAGCACTTTTTCGAAAATGTTGACATGGAAGCTGAATGTACGTATATGGGTTACTATTTAAGTACATCATCAATTTTTTTGATTTTCTGCTTCCTTCTGTCTCTAAAATCGATGTGCATTTTGTGTAAATTTGCATATTATGTTAATAATAGGAAAAAGTAATCAATATATGAAAATTCTAATTGTACATTCAGATAGAGAATTAGAATGTGCATCAAACACATGATATCGATTTTTGACACTAGTAAATTTAAAAAAATTTATGTATTGATTTTTGCACTTTTGCACATGTGTAGCTTGAAAAGCACTGAGCTAGCACATTCGTAATGTGCGGCAAAATGTGCACTATCGATTAGCACATCTGGGCACTGTGCGCAATTGATTAGCACTTTTTTCTTCGGTTGCTATGGAAAGAGTGACGGTTGCTATGGATACGGTAACCGTTACCATGGTTACAACCGCCTTGAATCGCTGTATCCGTTGATAATGAAAAAATGTCGCTTGGTTACCGTTACCAAGTGAATCGGAACCGTTGCTAAGGTGATCGGGACCGTTTCTATGGCAACCGCGACCGTTGCTACGGTAACCGTTGCCATGGCAACGGGTGATTGGACCACCTCCCCCCGGGGGGTCAATTATAAAATGAGGGAGTGTCCCCATTTTCCACCTATTGTAAAGGTATTACGTCAAACACAAATATCTGTTTTATAGGAATACGATGTCGAAATTAATCATCAAACTAGGTGTCTATCTAAATTTGGTAACCCCCAAGAATAATAATCCAACGATAAATCAAAGAATTAACAAAGGGTCAACTAGTCATTAAACATAACCTAATGTATTCTTCAACATCCGAGTCCATGGAGGTTAGAGAGGAAGACAAAAAGAATATTTAAGAAATATTTTATAGAAGTCAAAGCCATTATTTTATTATTTTCCTAATCATTGACCAAAAAAGGTTATCCATCCCTATTGTACAGTAACTACCGGGTTTTAAACTGCAATAACTTTTTTTGGCAAAACATTATAAAAAAGTGGTTTTAAATAACAAAAAAGTATTTATTAAAATTTAATAATATTCAACAGAATAACCATCGATATAAATACAATGTTTAAGGCGTCCATGAAAAGACTTAATGGCATTTTGACACATTTTACTATCTATTTTTGCCGCTTCTTGGCAAATAAAATCTTTAAGTTACTGAATTGTTTCTGGTTTTCTCTTATATACTTCATTCTTCAAATACTCCCACACAAAAAAAATCGAGTGGTATCAAATCAGGTGACCTGGCCGGCCATACATATGGACCACATCGTCCCAGTCAACGTTGTTGAAAGCTTCATCCAGAAATTGTCACACAATCAGTGAATAATTGGCAGGTGCTCCATCTTGCTGGAACACAGCTTTCCATTTGCATATTCTTGATAACGATGGCATAAAGCAACTTTTTAACATATCCAGGTAAAGCACCATTGTTATGTTTCCTTCAATAAAAAAGGCCCATAAACACGAGTTGAAGACAACCCCATCCAAACATTAACTTTTTAACTAGCCTGTGCCCTCTGATATGTTTTGGTTGGTGTTTCAGTGCCCCAAATGCGACAGTTATGTCTGTTTACAATGCCGTTGAGATGGAAAGTTGACTCATCAGAGAATATCAGGCTACTAAGAAAATTTTCATCTGCATCTATCGATTGAATTAACGTTTCACACATAACACGTCTAACAGCGCAAACTGTAGAAGAACATTTTTAAGTCGTTTCGTAATACTTTTTGAACAGTTCCATAAGAGCAATTCAGAGTTGACAACGATTTCCTGATAGAAGACTGGGGTTCTTGCCCTAAATGTTCTACTGTCTCATTTTTATTTTCATCATCAATTGGTGGTCTTATAGATTTTGAGGCATTTAGAACGCATCCTGTTTCTTCAAACTTTTTGAAGATGCTTCTAATACTTTTTTCGGTTGGAATATTTTTCCATTTAAGTCGTTGAAATTCTCTTCTTACTAAAGTCACTGGTCACAAATAAAATAGCAATTTTTACACGATGATTTACATCCATTTTGAATCTTACGCTTAAAACAATAACAACAATTAATACATTTAAACAAAATGTAATTTTAATTAAATTTTAAAAAATAAGCTCCAAGATGCCTTCATAATTAAAAAAAAGAATACAATATAATTCAAAAGTAATTGCAGTTTAAAACCCGATAGTTACATTTATGATCACCATGTAGATAATATGACTTCACTGGCTCTGATTTTCATCTATACATATTGTTTTCAATCATATAATTTGTTAATCGAAAAGTTAACATACAAATAATTATCGGTCTTTAAAATATTTATTAGTTATTGTGGGGGTAGAAAATAAACGTTTTTTGAACGGTCGTCAAATTTATTTCAACGTGTAAGTGTTTTCCAAATGGTCACGAAGTTCATAGCAAAAGGCGGTCGGCAGTGATTCATATTTGAGTGGGTAACTGTTTGACTAAATGACTAACTATTTGTACAATATTAGGGTTGGGATACAAATAGTTGGTGTCATTCTTCAGGAAAATAGAACAAGGCATTGAAATTACCGAAATTATAGAAAATTATAATTAAGTTACAAAAATGTGAATAAATTAATAATTTATAATAGCAGGAAAAATATATATTTATTGAAATATCATTTGTCTCGAATTAATGTTTTTCATATTTTAAATAGTCCTACGATCTCTAATGAACTTCTTCGACTTCTTCTTGGAATTTTATAATTAGTTATAAATTATAAATAAGATATTATTTTTATAACTCAGAGTTGAGATCAAGCCAGTATTGAAGGATGTGAAACCTTAATTTCCTATAGACATTGAGATAAAAGCTAAAACATTGTTAAATGTTTTCATGGGGTAAATTTATTATAAGTTATAATAAATTATAAGTTATAATAAATTTAACCCATGAAAACATTTAACAATAAGCTTTTATCTCATTAACTATAGGAAATTAAGGTTTCACATCCTTCAATACTGGCTTGATCTCAACTCCGAGTTGTAAAAATAATATCTTACAAATCATTTATAATTTATTATATTTTTGTTCAATAATTCAGTAAAAACTGACTATATTATAAAACTTATACATTAAAGTTGTTGAACAAGAGGTTTATGAAATATAATAATACTTCTTCGAGAAATCTGAACTTCCACCCAGAGCATGACACGAATGAGGGACAAATAAACAAAAATGGACAAATATTGCGTTTCAGTGTCTATAAATCATGCGAGAGTATTAATTTCGGAAATCACAATAAATATATATCGTTCTTTATTTAATAATAATAATTTATTATTACAATTATTATTATTATTATTAGAATTATTGTCAAGAAAATTAAACAACCCTACTGTGGTTGGTAAATTTACTTAATAGATAAATACAGAACTGTAAACTCGGTTTTAATAAAAATTTAATAATTTATTAAATAAAACATCGGAAAGTCGAAAGCAAAAATAATTTTCAAAATAAATCATCATTATAATCATAAGAAACCAATTTATTAAGAAGATAAAGGATAACCGAGAAATATAAATAATTCTAACGTTTGATCCATATCGTCTATGTTAACGTAAAAGACAATGTGAAGTATTCTTTATTGGACGTGAATCAGTAATTCAGTAGGTTTAAAAAACATGAAATAATCGAATGACTTTTTAGGATTGTGTTTTTCCCAACCAGATGGAAGATTGATATTTTAAAAGTCTTAAACCATAAATCTTAAACTTATAACTGCGCACAATAATTGGTATGGAAATTTGTATTTGGAATGTTTAAATTAATATTAATAATGTTTTAGATTCTTTTTTAGTTTTTTATTATTTTTTTGATAAAAAAACAACATTCTCATAAATTAAACAAGAATTTCTAAGAAACAATATATTAAAAAAATCCTATCAGTGGCTTTCACTAGAACATTTGAAACATTTCTTATTATCATACAATTATATTTCTCCACCTGAACATTTTTAATCTCTAGGAACGTTCCAAAATATCATTAACGCTACTTCTCGATCACAATGTTTCAGACGAAAAGAAAATTTTATTTATTGTCAAACAGACAATAATATTTGTCAATAGAAAAATACTCTTTCTAGAGAAGATCAGAAAACCCACATTACTTTTGGGTCGAAATCTAACTTCGTACTTATTAAGAACACCAACATGGCTTTTCAAACTTTTATTTTCATTACAATCAGAATTGTCTTTTGGACAACTCTCAGCAAAACTCTCGTCATTCGACATCGTTCTAAATTGATAAT
>MQRK01236269.1:0-12339 GCA_001938485.1 Girardia tigrina
AATAATAAAATTGAAATAAAAATAATAAATCAATAAATAACGAATAATGAACAAATCCCGAAGGAATAAGCCAATTAAACAGTTGGAAAAATCCTTAAAATATCTGTAAAATCTCCGCAAATAATAAGAAATAATAATCGCTTTGAAAAACAGCAGAAAACTAGTGAATAAATGTAAAATTGAATAAATTGGAACATCACCAAACGGAGGAATAATGATAAAACCCACAAAATAGACGTGGAAAAATAACAAAATAATCGGAAAAATCGTATAAAAATCAACAAGATTCAGAAACATTGCAATCGACATCAAACAATAGGAATTTCAAGAAAAATAATTAAAAATTAATAATATTGTATTTTACTGTAATATTGCGATCAATAAACACAAATATTGATGAAAATTAACCGATAAAACTAGGAAAAATTTGTAAAAATTATGAAAAAAATTAAACGATGGAAAATATGGAAAATACACAACGAAAGCAGGAATATATGAAAAGAAACGCAAAAATTAATTATAATAGAAATCATCCAAAATATCGAATAATCAATTGATCAATGAGCCTAATATTATGCGGACGCCACTGAAATAAATTCCAATCAATCCGAAATAGCGTAATAACTTGTTGAAACGCGATAATATTAAATATCCACCGAAGCCGCAGCAAATACAGATTGGAAGATATAACAAAATAAGTGAATAATATGCGGAAAAAATCTTTAAAAATACCAAAAAATCAGAAAAAAACGGATTAACGAAAATAATCGAACTCCGCATAAAAATCCGACTGAAATCGATGTGGAAGATGAAAAGTCAGGAAATCACGCGCATAACGAATATCAGTAAAATCATAAAATATTTCAAACCCATAGTCAGTCAACGTGATGATTACCGTAAAATACCATTATCGAAAAATTCCGAAAGATAAGATCAAAAGTTTCAGTCAAAAATCAGAAAAAGTTAAAATCTAATTTATATGAATAAATAAATTCTCAACTCTCCTCCGGATCGTCACAGAGGCGGGTCGATGCATTATGCTGGCTCCGTGAGGTAAAAAATGAAATAAAACATATAAAAGATAAAGGTCATTCAAAAAATATGAAAAAAACTCACTTTGCGGTAGAATTTCCGCATGAGGTTTGAAATGCGCGCGCAGGGCATTGTCACTGACATAATGAAGTTAGTCCGGAAAAACAATGATGTTTTGGAGGTCTGGAAACAGGCTGGAAAAAAATATTAAAAATAGTAAAATTAAAACAAAAAATAAAATAAACGTACTTTTAGAATTAGAAAATCGTTGAATTAGCATGAATCAGTTTTTCTAAAAGTTTATAAAATTGGAAGCCACCAAATTTGGAAGTGACGTGCTCTGATGGAATTGGACCTGGCATTTTGGAACTCTACGTGGACGAATGAAAAACAGCCACGAGTAAGAGTGTGCGCCCAAAAACAGGTATATAAGCAGCAAGAATTTTAGACAAAATCAGAAATAAATTTGAATAAAAATTTGACAATAAATTTAAAAATAAATTTAAGACAATTTTTGAAGACAATTTTGAACAAATTTGATAAACCTGATAATTTCAACTTGGTCAATTAAAGGTTGGTATTGTAAAACTTTCGCGACCGAGAGAAAGAGTAGTGAGTTACACTCTCTCTCGGGTCACAAATATTTAAATTTTGTCTCCACAAAACGGTCGGTCACTAGGTTATTTAGTTATTTGGTTATTTATTCACATATTTATGTTAATCATTTCATTTTGAATATGTATCTGATTTTCATTCTATTATAATTTTTATATATTTAGTTTTATTTTAATTTTCCTTAAATTCTAAATAATAGTTAAAAATTTTATTGTCGCTCGAATGCCCTTGGGTATGGTCAGGTTTAAAATCAAGAACAAACATAAATTCTTGAAGGCTGGTTCCGGCATGCGTTTTATCGCGGCCAGAATAAGTCCCCGGTATATGAGGTCTATGAGTGACAATAAAGCTCAAGAGTTCATACCGGAAGACAGTTTCGGAATCCGACTGCTATCTTTCATGACGGTTTTCGCAGAATAGAGATGAATCACGATCAACGACTCATATTTTACTCTTGCTAATCTTTTGTAGATGCTTCAGCAAATTGAGTTAGCCCAAGCCAAGCTTACCATAGAGCGGCTTCAAGCCGAAAATAAGTTATTGAAGAGAAGCAAAGCGACAGATCGCAAAGAGATATTGAATCTTCGTGATAGCGTAGAGCGACTGTCTGCGAATTTAAAGATAGTCAAGGAAGCCTCCATAGAGCCTGAGGAGTACGCCCGTGTGGTAAGACGGAGTGTTGCAATGGAGAGCCGAATAAGAGAGCTCTAGCGTCTTTATTCCGAGCAGTTACAGCTTCAGCTGAGGCAGAAACTAAGGGCCGACGAAGGATTATCGTGGTGAGAATTACGTGAACCGACGAAAGGACAGAGAATCCGCAAAAGCATCAATAACGTTGTTAATTGTTTTCAAAAATAAATTTATCTCTTTGGATTTATATGAGTTGTTGATTCGTCGTTCTTAAATTATAGTCAAGCATAGAGCAGTTAAAATTTATTCAGTATTTCTTTCTTCATCATAACACTACGCCTTGACACTAAAATCATACACATAAATGGAGGATTTGCGTTAGGGTATTCGAGCCCACACTTTTGTAAATGAATTCATAATGCTTCAAATAATAAAAGATGGAATGTTGTCATAGCTATCATACCTGCTAAGGGGGTCTAACATAACAAGATGAAACATACAGTATCGTGTCTGGGGTCATCACAGCAGTATTCGAATATAAAAACACGTCGTGGGGTTATTACATTAATGCAAATCGTTTTAATCTAACGTCACATCATACCCACTAGGGCTGATCTAGTCTATCTGGTCTTAAACCTGTGTAGATCTGGAACCTGGAAGGTCCTCATCACAAATCACTGCGTGCAGATGATATGCTGGATGAGCGGCAAGTTGTGGCATAGACATCGAGATATTAGGACTTAAAATACACATGCAGAAGCTACATTAGTATAAGAGTATTTTATGGTTGATTACCGATAACCTTGGGGCTCAAAGCCAAACGACTCAGTTTCCCAAGATATGTTCACATGTTTTGCAAACCACGAACACTACAACACGAGGAAGTCATTCTTGGTGACAGATGCCTCACAATCCGTGAGATAGCAGCTATTACAGGCGTTTCTAAAAGTCAGGTACACCGCATCAGGTTAGAGGAGCTGCATATGAGGAAACTGACTGCCAGGTGGGTGCCACACCTCCTCACGCTACGACCAGAAGGCTAATCGAACGTCTGCTTGTCCAGAACTGCTGCAACTGGTTCATGATCTCGGTAAGGCGTTCTGGTCACGGATTGTGACAGTGGACGAAACGTGGCACCCGTTTTATCTTCCTGAAACCAAGGAGCAGTCCCGTCAATGGTGCCGCCTAGGTGATAGACCCCCTTTAAAGGCGAAGACCGTCCATTCAACCGGGAAAGTAATTGTTACAGTCTTTTGGAACTGTGATGGGATAATTCACATTGATTACCTACCAAAGGTAGTCACCATCAACATATTTGTTGTTACTTGGATTCGTTACTTCAATTCGTTTCGATAGTGGTCCGTTATAAATAATAGATGATCGCTAAAACTGGGTGAGCGGATACGAAATTAATAAATGTAAAATGGAAATATAAGTTGGCAAAACTGTGCGCTCAGGTTTCGTGTCCAATAAATAATTCTGTGCGTCCAATAATTATGTCAAAATAAATGTAGCAAAAATATGTGTTTCGAGAATTGTGGCAATAATAATGTGTGTAACAAGTAGGATATGCCGATTATTTATACCTGATTGTGTACAGGCATTTCTCAACATGTTCGGGTCTCCTGCATAATGGTTGTTTATAATCTGCAACATCCGTGATTTACGGATGCGACATCTGTAATTATTGTTCAACGTCATCCTTCATATCAAAATGTAACGGATGCCGGCTCGCACACTACAGACATCTGCGATGTTTATCGCTATTGTCGGGTTCGGTAAGCTGAATTATTCATGGACAATTTTGACAAGCTTAAATTATGACCATGTATGTAACTTTTATAAGCTTTTACGATAAATAAATCTATTTTAATTTTGTTAATATTTTTATGGCGAACATTCAATTTTCAAATTTTAACCCGTACAAAAGTATGTGTACAATTAATAAAATTCATTGTTTAAGAAAAGTAAATGCTAATTAAATTTAAGTTTTAATTTAAATATTTATTTAAGTATTTATTTAAGTATTAATTTTAAGTATTAATCAAATAAAGTAATATTTAGGAAGACCTCAGACCGGGAAATGTAAGAAGATAACAAGAAATTGATTTTTGGTGCATATATTAAATGGGTGCATATATATATCTTATATAGAAATTGCATCGCTTTATAATGTTAGCAAGTCTGCAGTCTTGTCAATCATCGTCATATCAAAGACAACAAGTCACGCAGTGGAAGGCTGAGAGTAACATCACAAAAAGATGATAGAATTCCTACAAGATTATCGAAATCGAACCCTAGAAAGAATGATGTTGAATGAAATGAAATAATGAGAAATGACTATAATGTTAAGTGTAGTGTTGATACTACAAAACGTCGTCTTCGAAAAATACATTTATTCGGTCATCGACCAGCAAAAAACCTTTGATCTCGGTAAAGAATCGAAAGGCCTGAGTCAAGTTTGCAAAGGAAAATCTTTCCCGGACGTTCAAAGAATGGTCAAAGTTTATTTTTCTGATGAATCGAAGTTTATGGTCTTCGAGAGTAATGGAATTAAGTATGTAAGACGACCTGTTGGTAAAAGATTTGATACAAAATATCAGCTACCTATGGTAAAACATGGAAATGGTAGTGTGTTGGTTTGGGGTGCCTTTAACCGTGAGATGATTGATCCAATACATAGCATAGAGGGCAAAATATATCAATCTATGTACAAGAATACTATCGGTACTAAAATGTTACCTTTGCAAAAGATAAAATACCTCGAGGTTGCGTATTTTAACAGGATAATGATCCAAAGCATTCGGTTAAAACAGTACAGGATTTTTTTCAAAGCCAATAAAACTCGTGTTTTGAAGTGGCCATCGCAAAATCCGGACTTAAATTCTATTGAACATATTTTGGAATACATTGATCGTCATATGAAAGGCAATAAACCGAAAAAATTCAAGATATTTGGAGCAGCATTACTTTGGATGTGATTAACAAATTAGTCGACTCAATGCCTGATCGTTGTAAAGCAGTTTTAGCTTCGAAAGGTTATACTACAAAATAGCGGTTAGAATAGCTGACCCGGGCTCGACTCCTGGTCAGGGAATATTTTTGGATCGGAGATATGGCGTTCGTAAGGATACTAATCTTCACCATCCCGAAGCGTCCTCGTCGCGATCCTGGATACTCAACTAAATTTGAGAGGGGTTGCTCTCAGCTCCGACTAGCAAACCATGAGGAGGCACCTTAATCTTTTATGCTACTAAACAAAAGAGCCACTACAGAGAATACTGGGATTGATCGCAAAATAATATGATCTCAGGTTTAGGGGGAACCGGACTTGTGTCACCTTAGGCGGGACTCGCAGTTGGGTTTGAAGAAGGTTTGTATATGGAATGTTCGAAGGTTCAACGATCAGAAAGTCTTGAGTGTTACTGATACTCTAGAAAGGCTAAATGTAGATGTAGCCATCCTGACAGAAACGCACAAATTTGGCGTCGTAACTGAGAATTATGAAAAGTAGACTCTTTACAACAATGGACCACAAATGGGACAAATTAGGGAAAGATTAGCTGGTTTATTAACCAGACTACCTAAAGGATCGAATTTTCAGAGCGATAATCATTTCCTTCAGAATAATTGTCGTAGGAATGTACTCTCCTACTCACTGTTGATACAGTGACAACGACAAAACCACATTCTATGACTCTCTAAACACCAGGATTGGAAAAGCAGAGGCAGAAGCTAGGCAGTCCGGGTGTATGTTGGTAGTGGGAGGAGATTTTGATTGCCGCATAAACTTTTACTGAGAAAACTAAGTACCCAGCGTCGAAAATTATGCACGCAGTGCACACTTTTCGGATGATGGAGAGAGGTTAGTATTACTAGCTGAAGGGAAAGAAATGAAGGCAGTAAACTCATTTTTTCACCATAATGAAGGAAAAGTACCAGCTCGACCCACCCGGTGACGAAGAGGAGAGAGCTACTGGATTACTTTCTTGTGAGTTCAGATAATATGAACAAGATCACAGATGTACAATCTAAGCCTCTTTATGACTGTTGATCCGATCACGATTGCGTAGTCTTATATCTTAAAACAAAAAGATATAAGACAGTTAGTACGAAATGGAAGTCGAAAAAAGAGTTGTCTAAAAACATTGAGAGAGATCTTGTAACCCGTGACCGCGAAAATTAGTCATCCAAGCTTCAAAGAACTTGTATAATTTTGTATAATTTGTCGGTGGGCGATTTTGCCGAGGTATCTTTTGAAACATATAAGCCTCCCCCGACTGAACGGATAACTGTGTATTATAGAGACTTGGCGTACAGGGTAGTGAGTCATAGACTCGGTATCGGGTAGAAACCAGAAATTGACAATACAGAGCCTACTGACTTTCTCACACGGCTTTAGATGCACGAATGCGAGCTTTCAATGCAAATGTACAAACTTGTAAAAACAGTAAGGTCAAATAGCAGCTCATATTTCCATGGAAAACATGTTTATCTTTCGCCATAACTTTGTTCAGAATAGAAAAACTGTTCTTTATCTCGGGTTGACAATTCTACAACAAGCAGGAGTGACTTATTGGAGAGATTGCTTCTCAGATGCATTAATAAATCGATATAATTTCATTCTTTTCTCATTGCTTCTTCATATAGGTAGCAACTTCATATGCATATATTTTATGATGTCTTGAAAGATTCTAGTTCCAAAGTCAGTCAGCAAAATAAGCAACTGCTTGTTTAATTGTGTATATTCAATCCTGGATTTAGTTACAATAATTAAAATTTTTTTTAATATATTCTTTATTTTACTTTTATTTGTTTGAACTACCTGAAAATGGGAAAAGTACTTAGGCTACATCAACTTACATTTTATCGTACAAAATTAAACATCCTTTTTTAATCCATTGCTCTATCACTTCTTCCAGTTTGTGTTTCAATGAAACGCCGATTTTAAAGTTTACACTGATAATCAAATTTTGGATCATCTTCGATTGACCATTCCCATTACAATTTCCAGGACTTGTCATATGAAATATCGAAGTTCTTTTCTGTTATTTTCATACTGTCGAACGTTTTTTTTATCAAGAACATTTAACAAAGGTAATTCACTCTCTCTCACAGCCAAAGACGGCATCCCTTGCAAACTTTTGAATCACAATGAGACCGATGATGGTATTATAAACCGACAACACTTTATTGACAATTGAACCTGTCAAAGAACATTTGTTATTGTCAATTATGACACCAAGTACAACATCTAGAGCTCCAACTCTACTATCATCCATTATGGTTATATTTTTATCGAATTTCATCGGATTTCCAACAATGATAGTAGTGGATTTCTCAAAATTAATTACGGCTGTAACCAAATGACGAAAAAATTGATGAAAAGAGACCTTGTGATTAGATTAATTAGATTTGATTAATTTTTTGCATGATTTGCATTTTAACCCGTTTCTGCATTCGTTAGCAAAGACATTGCAGACATCTAAAACACATGATATCATATTTATTTGGTGTCACTGGAGAGCTTTCCACCGTTTTTGCACAACCGCCTTATGACTGTTGTGGCTTTTTGAAGGCTCTACTATTGACAGTGTTAAGACCACCATGCGACTATGGACATCTCAAACCCAGCCTTTCTTTCATATTTTAACAATTACCTAGCAACCTTCAGAAATCTGGAAGCGAGGTTTCAATTTTTAAAATTTCCTTTTATGTACCAAACAACTAAATTTTTTTACTCTTCTCACTAACCCGTTTATGTTAACGCAGTATTCATTTATGGTTTCGTCATGGCGTAGCTTGTGATTCATTAATTGTTCGTAAGTGTCGAACTCATCTGCATCGAAAGCCTTAAATAAAACGCTCATTAACTGATAATGACGTATTCTTTCCTCATCTAAATTCTCGTATACCTTGAAAACGGTTCCTTTTAAAAAGAGTGACAGAATTTCGCCCAACAACTTCGAATCTAGAATTACTTATGTAACGACTATGATCTCAATTTTTGTTCATCATTCTTAGATTGAGATCTATCTTCCATCAAATATGGTAATCACTACTAACAATGTTCTGATATCCATGAGCCCGGATGTCTAACTAATTAAAATTTATTCTGTCAGAATAAAGTTTTAGAGTAACCATCAATTTGAGATTATTAAAACGCGCGTCAATTTAAAAAGTACAATTAAACATATAAATATTGTCAAGAAAATATACAAATTTAGGTTTTTTTCTTTAATGTCTCCCGTAAGCGAAGTTAAAAAGTAATTCATTTTGTTAAAAAAATAAGCAATTCGATTAAATGTTTTTATTCAGCTTATTTTTCTTGAGTTAAAATAAAAACAATAATTTTTCGAAATTAAAATACGTGACATTCTTGTCAGTTTTAATTTTTCAAGAAATAAAAGATAATGGTGTATATCGGTTAATAGAAAAATAAAATATTCTACTAAAACATTTTCTCTTGTTATTATTATAAAAAATTTAAAAGTAACAATATGGTAATTATGTTTTATAATAATATTTTTCCAAATTATCAAATTTTAAAAAATCATAACTCTTTAATTATTTTTTATGCAGTATATAAGTTGGGTTTTATGGCGTTTCAACCCATGCCCTAATTCAACCCATGTACATTTTCAACCCATATTTCAATATAATTAAAAAAATTAAAATTAGAAAATTAGTAAAATTGTAAAAATAACAAAATATTTACAAAATTCTTTAATTGTTTAAATTGTCTAACTTGTTAACAAAAAGACGTGGGCACGTTTTAAAATTTTCTAAATGTTTAAACGGTCTCCGTTTACCAAATTAAACGTTTAAACGATCTTTGTATTCATAGATATACATCGGGACTAAGTTATATTTTCTTCGTGAGCAGTTTATTTGGGCGTTGCCATTTGAGCTCCGAAATGTTCATTTGGTTCTAGATACATGCTGTAGGAAATATGAGAAAGTTCCACGAAATCACTTCGCTTAACTGAAAACTTAGCCACAGCGGATTTGTATACTGGCCCGTTGTCATATAGTTAGAACAATGCCTGACTGTAGCGCTTTCACTTTTTCTTACCGGCTTAGTATACAGCACGCGTGTAGTATTCGCAATTGTCGGCAAAATCAGTGGGTAAAACACCACGCAAATCACAAAACATGGTCATTATCACAACTCACTGCCGCGAGAATGCACTGAGTAAGTTATGAGAGTTTACATTATTTTGATGATCTTCTGCTTTTGAAACTCAATGTTTTCTTCCGGACATACCTTGGGGTGACAATCATATAAATTATAAATTTCTAATTGTCATCATAATAATATTTGTTAACAAAAATATATAATACATTACATTATACTTACGTAATTCAATATTATAATATTGTTTTCTAATATTACAAATAAATGATTGTTCATTATAAATCAATTTATTGGAATGACAAGACAAAACAGTCGTAAAAAATTCGTTCTTTACTTATTTCTTTCAATAAAAAAACTTTAAATAAAAGATTATTTAAAAAAAAATTAAAAATAAAAACAAGTTTAGTTTTAATCATTTTTTCAATACGTTAAAATCTCTTAAAAAAATAACTTTTATTTTTATTGTAAATACTTTATATTTTAATTTGGCTGCCCTTTTCGAATGGCTGCCTGTGCGCGATGCACGCTTTGCACTCCAGCTTGACGCGGCCCTGGTCCAAACGTCACGCGTACAAATGTGATGAACCGGTAAAAATTATTTATATGATAAACTTGTAATTGAGCTTAATATTGTTGATGACTGTATATTATTTAACCTATAGGTTGAAGAAAAAGTGTTAAATATTGTAAATAATGTAAAATTAAATGTCATAAGAACTTTATTATCTCATTATTAAGTTAATAATTATATTCAATATCAGTATATAAAATTTACTATGCGGTTTGAAATATGTAGTAAGGTTGAAAATGTATTTGAGTTGAAAATGTAAATTGGTTGAAAAGGAAGACTACCACACTTGTGGTGCTCCTGTTGATTTGTTAAAAAAACTATTGTACAAATACTGTATATAAAAAAATTGTAATTGAAAATTAATACTTAAATGAAAATTACGGAATTGTTTAAACGTGAATTATTGAACAAAATTTTAAATTAAAGATAAATGTTTATCATTTCTGCTTTCTTCTTGATTAATACTTGATCAACATTCTCCGTTGTACTTCAAAAAACAAAAAAAAACAAATTAATCCGACAAAAAATATATGCCTGGTTCTCGCTTGAAATGAGTCCGCTCAAGGGTGTGTGCGACGATTTGATGAAGTATTCGAGTACTGTACTAAGCTTGGAACCCGCGATCTTGTTGCAGTGGTTTTTGACGGTTACCTGCACCGGTATCAATTCGTCGAGCACTTAAGTTTCAACATCATGAAGCTGGGCCTTTCCATGTTGGGCAACCAAGGTAAGAGAGCTATCCAACGACGTCGACACGGTGTCCGATCCATATCCATGATTGATATGACTCTCCAAAGTCATGTGGTCCGGCGTTCGGTTAACCCAAATGACCGATCGGAAAATAATAGTGTTTTAATTTTCATTAATTTTCAGTTTTGTTTCAACGCTTGGATTGTTAATTTTAAAAGAACGGACCTATGATTTTAACCTATGATTTTTTGTTGATTTGTGATTTTGAATTCAAATAAAGTAATTTATTAGTTTCTTGACATTCTTGTCACTAGGATGAATAGGAAATGTAAGGATTTGTTCTCACAAAAATTTTTGACCATTACAATTTAAAATTGTAAAATTAT
Source organism: Girardia tigrina (assembly GCA_001938485.1). Lineage (NCBI taxonomy): Eukaryota > Metazoa > Platyhelminthes > Tricladida > Dugesiidae > Girardia > Girardia tigrina. The sequence goes on from MQRK01236269.1 coordinate 11,063, forward strand.
GAAAACTGTTAAAACTATAAAATTGAAAAATTGTAAATTTTAAAATTGAGATTGTAAAATTGAAATTAAAATTTTAACATATTCATATTTATATTATAGTATGTGTTTTTAAAAAGGCTTGTGAATATTAAATAATGCTCCTCGGAAATTTATTCAAAAAAATTTATATTTATTAAGAACACCAATATGGATTTTCACACATTTATTTCCATCACAATTCTCTGCCAAGCTTTCATAATTTAAAATCTTGCTAAATTGATAAATTTTTGTTAATGACTTTTTAATAAATAATTATTCGAACAAACTTTCATTTTAAATGATTTTCAGATTTTATTTGTAGAAAAACATTTCATCATTTTAAAAATAAGTTAAAAGATGTTTACTTTATTAAAAATTCTTCATATTAAAAGTTTAAACGATTTAATATTTTAAAAGTTTGTAAAATATCATAGGTTGTAATTTAAAATTCATCAACAGTGATTTAAAATGCAAACTATGCTCGAATAAATATTCATCTTGGACATCCAAAATACCAATTTTCCATCTGGGAGAAACACACTTCCAAATACTAAACTCAACATACAAAATTCAAGATTCCAATTTCAGCATACCTAATTTAAAATATTCCTAACAATATTGAAATGAAATTTTTAAATTATATCAAATCTTAAGTTGGATTGAAAAATTAGTTCGTCAAATACCGTCTAAACTAACAGGAAATATCGAATGGAATCACAGAAAGAGAACAAATACTGGTCTCTACACAACTACACAAAGCATTTGGAGGGAAAATATAGAGATCGTATTGTGGAGAAATCTGTTTTGAAAACTCCACTGTTAAAAAAAGTCTAACGAATAAATAATGAATTTATTGGTGACCCGACAAAATAGCGCCAAATTTCCCGACATAATAGCGCCGACCATTATTTTTTTATTTTCATTTAAAAAGTAAAAAATAACTTCATTTTTCGATCCCGCGGTAGCAAAAATTCAATTGTTGCCCTTGGATCGCATTGCAAGTCATCGAGTTCAATCTGCTCCCAAATTTCAGTAATCAGTGACCAGGGTACAACCGCTGGTTGTGCTGCCCACCTGTACGAACACCATGCCATACACCTGCACCAAGGTGATTCACCGCTCGCTACCGGTCCTGTCAAAGCACTTCCTGTCACCTTTTCTGCACTGGGGTTCCTCGAGCTCCACACACACCGCCAGCTCGTCAGCACTTAAATTTTTGATAGCCTTCGCCACACCACCAGCAGCAGTTTTCCGTCTTA
>MQRK01236271.1:0-14892 GCA_001938485.1 Girardia tigrina
GAAATGATCGATTGTTACTAAAAAGCAGTAAAGAGGAAATAGCAGTTACTAATAGCAGTAATTCAGAAATCCGCCTCACGTTTTTGGTTAGGTATAAAATTTCTCACATGTCTAGAAAATTATTTTCCTCTTTTTAGTGCATTGGTAATGCTTGAAAAACGTGGTTGTTTTTTATAAAATTTTTTTTAATCATTTTTTATAACTTTCATTAATTTTTAATTGATTAATTTTTTTTACTCTTCTGAAAGAAACTCATAATATTTCGTCTACTGGCTGATGTTCAGTAAATTTAATAATTTTTCCGCTCAATAAATTATCAATTATTAATTGACAAGTTATTAACGTTATTTTAAACATGAAAATTAATTTTGAATTTTTGTTTTGTTTTAACTTTTCTTTGAGTAACAATCTCTTTTATTAAAATATTAAATAAATATAAACTTAGTTTACTCAACTTAGCCTCACGACGAATCGGTAAAGACGTTCAATGAATAAACGTACGCAAATAATCAAAATCACTTTCTGCTGCATTATTGTTTCTATAACAATGAATTAAGAGTGAGAGTTAACATTTATATAAAGTGAAAGATACAATTGAGTAAAATACACATTTATTTATAATGTTAACTGGTTTTTTGAGAAAGTAATGTCAAACAAAATTGTAGTAGGTGAGACCAGATTGAGTACAAAAATATGAATCATATTTTTATATTAATATACGTATCAGATGTAAAACATCCGAATCATGAAATAAGTTTCAAATTAAAATATGAAAATTAAATATGAATATAAATATAATTATTACATACAGTAAGCCTCCCAGGCTATGACAGATAGCAATATATATATATAACTACGATACTCAGCATTGACAATCAGGGTACTGAATCGTAAACTCTGTATCAGGTGGAAACCTCAAAAAATACAATAACTTCTGATCATCTAACCCGGCTTTGTATACAAGATTGCGAACCTTCAGTATTATGACACGTGTCGGTTAGCCTTTAAAAATTACTAATCATGATCCCTTGTATCATGGTTTTGTAAGGCTTTGGCTGTATAAGCACACTTATTGCAACTGGAATAGGGATATTAAATTATTCCTCTATCCGTTATATTATCCAGCCGAAAAGCCAAAACAATATTCAAGATCACTCATTGATCTCTCTAGTCAGCAGTACCGACAGAAACTGTCACATCAATATTTACGATCGGATTCAAACTACCTCTCTACATGGGCGCCCGCAAAATTATTTTCAGGGAGGGGGTAAAATAACAATTTTTCAATAAGAAAAAAATTCATATACCTTTAGTGTACTTAAAATTTATTAGCCTTTTTTCATGAATCTCAAAATTATAAAAAATACAACTCACTTATTAAAGTCAAACATAAATAAAAAACAACATAAAAAATTAAATAACATTTTAAAGAAACATATGAAATTAGTTTGTTCACTTTGGAGAAAGGAATTGAACTTTCAAGCAATATTTAGAAGATTACATATTATTCGAAAAAGGAAATTGAAATTTTATTTTCTCTAATCCAAAGTGATTAAAAACTTCTTCAAAAAATTGTTCATTCATTTCTTCTATTAAAGGATGATGAACACTCATCGTGCAAAGGCCATCCAGCCTACTCTCTTCCATTGTCGACCGCAACTAAAATTTAAACCCAACGTGGGGTACTGAAAGACCTTTCAACTGTGCAAGTATTTGTTAAAAGAATAAGTACCAAAGAAAATTGCAAAAAAAACTGAAAGATAAAATTCTGATGAATGCTGTATAAAATCCAAAATATATTTTCGACTTTTTTCTTTGGTTTGTCGTCCCAATATCCAAACTAAATTGTCCCGTCTGCTTTGAAATTATCAAAAAAAACTATTTTGTTTATAATTTCTTCCTAATTTGAGCATATTACCGGGCAGCAGTTGATAAAGTAAAATAGCAAGTTAATTATCTATATAAAATCTTTCAATGAAAAACATTAATAATGAATCCAAATATGGAATAAAACAGATCTTCTATAACATGATTTAATTGAATCTCCTGGTACATTTAATCAATTTGTTTGATTATTTACTATATGGGGTATTTTATTTCAGTATCTATTGCTCGTACTTTTTTTCAACAATTTTCATGGCAGAATAAAAACGTTCTTTTGATTTTTCTCTGTGATTCTGAATAATTGAATTGATCGTGTTAATATGTTTTTCAACAGAAAATAGGCTTTCCTGAGTTCCCTGGAGAATATTGACAATAGGCTCAAGTATGGCTGAGTACTGTGCTATAACATGCAGACAAATTATAAAATTTGATGAGTTGCATACATGTTATTATTGAAAAGCTCGTTGTCGAGTGTTCATATTCTTCTAATGTCAGAAGTTGTAATCCTTCTATACTCTTGCAAAATTATGATGCTTTTATATTTTCCGTCCAACGTGTTTCACAAAAAGTCGCTTTACATGGGATACATTTCCTTCTAATGGGTTTTCACAGAAAAGGATAATCATCTCTTTTATTGATGCAACTGTGTTTCTTGTTTCTTGAATTATATTTACATCATTAAGAAACAAATTTTACTTTTACTAGGCACAATGAAAAAATTTGCCATAGGTTATTGTTCCTGCATAAGTTTTTGTACACCATTTTTTCCCACCCATCACAGGGTACCCATCATATCTTTGACCTATCATTTTAGAAGTATTTATACCAAAACGTTTCAATGATGAAACAATTTTTCGGGTGAAACAAATCCCAAAAATTATTTTCTAATATAATATCCGGTTTTATTTTTAACAACAAATCTTTATACCATAGACAATTTTTCAACTCCTGATATATCAGCAGACTCATCAGAAAAAAAGCACTATTGTTTACGGATTCCATGATGTGATTTCTTAAACATCTAGGCAAATAATAATTATTTCATTTTTTCCTCAGCCTATTTATCTAAAATATATTTTTAGATTTTAGGAGTCAATATCCTTTTAACATTAATATTTTTTAACATTGATTATTTTAGCCTCCCATTATAATTTTCCGATTTCTTGGTGAAATAATTTTTTTTCAATTTTTTTAAACATTATTTATCCAGGGGGTAATGGAAGCCCATGACTCTACGTCTTTCATTTGACATGTTTCATGCATTTACGGTTTTATTGGTATCAATAACATTTATTTTATGAACATCTTACATATTCCTATGTAACCGTCATTTAGTGTTATAACTTTTGTGGAAGTTCTCTATGGAGCATATAAAAGAACCACCAACCCTCTGTCACTCAGGTGCCGTTTTCAAATGTGCATGTTTTTTATGTCTTCTTAATTCCTTTTGTTCAGCGAATTCTTTATACTAAGAAGGAAATGCACAGCTTCCTCTCTTGATACGCGGTTCAAGCATCTTCGGATATTCTTTTCATTTTTCAACAGTCTCTTTCAGTTTTTCGGTTACAGTGCATTCTAGCAGATGTCTGAATTATTCATCTTTGTTAAAAATCTGTCTCAAATTTAAGCACTCTATATTCTGTCAAGTCACCTTTGTTGCCGGTGATCCTGAGTATGTCACGAGCAATATGCTCTCTCAATAGTTGGTTTTTACTGCCACTGATTTTTTGTTATCCAAAACCAGTTCAAAGTTTAAAACTCTTTTGACTTCGTTCATACCCTTTCTCTTATTGTACTTATTGAATACAATACACCTCTTGGTTAGAATCATTCTTGTACGAGTCAAAACCAATCGATAGTTCTATATTAGGCATTCTATCAAGCTTGGTTGTTCCACAGACCGTACGTGTAAAATTGTTATGAAAAGCTTATAACCGTATAATATTTTTCTCAAACTTTGTCCATCATTCACATCATAATAGACTGATGGAAAATTGTTCGATTAAATCAGTTTTCTTCTCAATAACATTGAAACATGATTGTATTTAATGGTTGGTTGCAACTCTTTAAGCATCTACATTCCACAGCGTATCCGTTGATTGATATCTCAGCTGCAGGTACCATAAGTGATCAATATACTGCAAAGATAACAGAATTCCTTCACCCATTCTATGACGGAATTCTATTATATCCTCATCAATTGCAAACCCTTGCTGAGAGGCATTCCTATCGATTTGGTTAGTTATCCAAGATAGTGACGAGGACACATAGAGATTGCAGAAATATAAACTCATACGAATACATATTTCCCCTCCCTTTATATAAATATAATTCATTTATTTGTATCTTTTATTGATTAGTTTATTTGTATATTGTCCATTTAAATTTTCTATTAATCTCAATCAAAGAAACAAACAAAACTGCAATTCGTAAAAGTCAAATGTGAGCATTAATAACAACTAACCATAGCTTAACTTAACCTAAAAAACTTTGAAAATCAATTTAAATTTCTTGGAAATGCTAAACATCTGAGATTAGCAAAAACGAAAAAGTGATGGCCTGTGATTTAAGTCTTCAAAACGTTGAATCGTAGATCACATAAAGGTTTTGTTGTCTAAAGGGTCTTTAGATTTGATAAATGTAAGTATTAGTTGTATGTTGTATATTGGATATCGTTCCTATTAGAGGTTCTAGGGACATCGTCGGAATTATTACTATGAGATATTTCTGATATCAAAACTTTGATTCTACCACACAAAAAATGTTTAAATATAATATTTAAACAAACTTATAATTTATTTTTTGAGAAACAATTTGTTTTATAAATCTTAAACCGATATAAATAAAAATAATTTTAAATATTTATATTTGATTTTTTTCATTACTTTTATAAATCAATTTTAAATTACGATAACATTTTAAAATATTTAATCGTTTCATTTAATTGTATTAATTTTTTTAAAATCATTCCATATAAAAATTATACATTTTACTTTTGATATTATATTAAAACCTCTCAAAATTTTTTTATTATTAGCAATTTAATTGATCTTCTTAATTTTTGTAATTTTATTTTTTCAAGTGTTACATATTTAATTATATAAAAATTTTAATTTGCACATATTTAATATAACCTTCTTTCAAAAATTTTCATAGCATTTTTAATTCCTAACAGTTTCAAAAACGATGTGACGGTTGGAACAAAATGAACAGTCAATTACAGAGTTATTCTAAAATATAATTTTTTATCCATAATATAATTCTTTTATTCAAAAAAATATAAATTTTTGTATCCAAAATATGAGGTATCAATCCATCAGAAAAGAAATTCTGGAAAGATAAATAATAGTATTCTTATTTGTTTTGGTTGTTTCTTTGATTTGATTAATTTACAATTTGTAATAAATTAAAATTCTAAGTATATGATATATAAAGTTTCAATTCCAAAGTTATGGCTGGTAGAAAAACAAAAATTGTCATTACAAATGAGATATTAAAAATAACTCGCGAACAACTACATAACGCTTGTATTGATGAAACAATTTTAGAGTTGTCGATTTCAATTAGTACTATTTTAACCTTATCTAATAAAAAATGAGAATAAAAAATATGAAAAAGGAAATTATTTTGTCTATTTTAAAACATGTTTCCAAAATTGTGTTTAGTAAAATAAATGTCAATTGAATTTGTATTTCGAAGTTTAATATTGACTTTTTGTTGAAATTTATTTTCGGCCCCCAGTTGCAAGGATTGACAACCTAAGGAACATAAAAAATACTAATTAAATTAAAAAAAGAAAATGTAAAAGAACATTTATATCGAATTCTGCTGGGTGGCATTATGTAAATTAATTTAGAATTTAAATTAAAAATAAATTTAATGCGGAATTATTGGGCATCGCAGTTGTCAAACGAAGAAATTATTAAAAAGAAAGAGAAATTAAACAGTAACAGGGAAATAAAAACAGGGATTTCGATTATTGTTCAGGGCGATAATGTCCTGACTAGGGTATTTAATCCCGGGATCCCGGAAATATTTTCGGGATTGAATTCGCGGGATTGGACTATTGTGATCTCGGGATTCAGTGATGATTTTCCTTAAATAACTGTAATCACTTTCTTACTTGTGTGCTTGAAACTTTTACTTTGACTCTTTGCTAATGTAGTCGCAAAGCACTCGTCTTCATTCTTCGAAGCTGCACTGAGTATGAATGACATATGTGGTGGTATATAAAATAAAAGATTTTTCCCAAGATTTTTATATTGTTTTTTTAACATTTATGTAATTTTGTATGTGTTTAAGAGTTTTCTTATGTCGACAATTAAAAATTGTCTGACAAATGGCAAAAAATTACATTGAAAATACAATGCATTTTTTTCCTTTAATTTAATTGAAAATGGTGTACATATTTTTGTACGTTATGTTTTTGTACATAAAACATGCGTTTGAAATATCTCTTAACATTGTATTTTTACCTTGGTTAACATATTTACGTTTTCTACAATGTAATACAGTGAATTATAATTTAAAATGAATAAAATTGTTATCGCCTTTGAAATAGAATTGATTTTATTTGAAATACAATTTACGAAAATGAAATAAAACGCTTATTCTTTGAAAAAGTGTATTAAAAAGTTGAAGTAAATCAAAAAAAATTGTATCCATGCTTTATGTGGATAAAAATCTACTGGATAAAATGTTTTTTGCAAAATTGTTTTTTGATTTACTAGTTTCATCAAAAATGAGTAAGTGTGTCAAGTTTGGAGAAAATTGATTGAGTAAAGATACTTCAAAAATAAGTTTCTAAATTTCATGGATATATACAAAGCAAGATAATATAAAGCATGGAAAAATAAAGTTAAGCTACCAATAAAATAGCAAAAAAAATGTATTAATAAATTGAAAATTAAAAAAACAATTGCATCAAAAAAATCAAAATGCGAAAAAAAAGAAATTCGAAACCCATAAAAAGAAGACGTTTGGAATGAGAGCGATTCTCCCTATGTATTGATAAATGGACAGGTGTAAACAACAAGAGGTATGTCGTAATGAAATGCGATATTGGGCATCCGTAACTTTTGTTTTCTTTTATTTTTACTTAGTCCAAAGATACATGAATATAAATCTTCATTTGGCTGATCGTAAAATTCATAATTTTAGATTGCTTCGTTTAATAAGCTCTATAACGGCAGTCATTTGTGAAAATTTGGTTATCAAATACCTTGCACATTTAGGAATCGACGCTAAGAATGACGTAATCTGCTGTACTACTGATGGAGCTGCAATCATTGTCACATTTGGAAGTCTGGTGGAATATAAACATCAGCTATGCTATGTTCAAGGTGTTCATTTAGATATTACTGATGTCCTTTACGATAAAAAACGGAAGGTTGACGACTCTTTTGAGGAAATTCTAAGTAAGTCGGAAGATAATAGTTGCAGCGAGTACAAGAATGAATTACAAGAGACAGCTTTATTTGGACATATTTGTTGAAAGAAACTGCTCTAGAGTTTTGGAAGCAAGAAAGGTCTATGCTTTTTAAATGTTTCACATATCATCTGATAGGATGGTTTTCTTGAATGAAACTGAATATAACCTCCACACATCACAGAAATATGGCTATTCCCCAAAACATTTGAAAGCCTTTTCATGTGTTAAGGCTAACAATTGGGTCAACCAAAGCTTTATGTATGTCATTGATATAAATGGAATAGTTAGATATGAAATAATATCCGGCGCATATAAGGGAGAATCTTTTAAACAGTTTATTTTAAACAAGCTTTTAAGATATTTTCAACTGCACAGAAGTTCAATTTTAATATTGGATAACTGTAAGTTTCATCACAGACGTGATGTATTGCAGCTTTTGGGCGAGAATTTTATACAGTATTTTTACAGCCTGTATATTCCCCTCAATTAAATCTAATTGAGAAGCTTTTTTCATGCATAAAGGCCAGATATAAAGCAGTAAAGCCTTTTTTGGAGTGAATAAAAGAAAGTATAAAGTTATATTAGAAAATCTGAATATGACTCTTAGTGGATTCTTTGAAAAGATGATTCGATATATTCATGTTGCATTGACCAAGCAACAATTTATATAAAATGATTCTTAAACATCTTGATTTTTGAGCCATCTAAAAAATTATATTGTTGAATAAAAAAAATTATATCTTTGAGTAAAAAAACTTTTTATTTTGGAATAACACTATAAGCTATTTTCTCTGGACTTCAACTCAGAACGGGAGAGCATCTTGTTTTGGATTGCCGGATCAATCGGTCCGAATCCTGATGCCTCTTGTCTCAGGATAGCTGGTCATTTGAGAACGACTCAATTTTGATGTAAACCACACGCAATTCGAGATTGTTGTGCGATAGTGACAATGTTATTTTACTGAAAGATTTCAAATCGTATTCGCATTTTGGATCGGAAATTCTGAATATAATAGCAGATCTTTGGCTTGGATTTTCTTACTGGATGTTCGTTGAAATCGAGTGTAATTTGAAAATAAGAAGTGAGAAGAAATTTGAACGATAAACAATTCAAATAGTTTATTTAAAAAAATTAAAATTTTCCATTTCTCACAAAGTATTGAATGTCGAGGTTTTTTAGATTTCGATTTTTCTTCTAATCTTAAATTGTTCTTGGGTGTTTCATTTTTGTGGACAGAGCGAAGAAACGCAACAAGGGATTTATATTCTAGTTATGAAGAATCTTTTTAGAGTGTTGTATATTATGGCTTTTTTAAATACAATAAAATTTTAAGAAATAAATTTTTTTAATTGAGATTATAAATTGGTTAAAATATTCGATTACTGAACTGTTTTAAAAATAAATATTTTGTTCGAATTAATTTCAGTTGGCTTTTGTATTTTTACGACAGGACCCTTTGATCCAAAAATAACATCATAAAAGTTTGACGTAATTTAACCGAACACATCTTTAAATTTCTGATTTATATTTTTTTGACATTTATTAGTAACATAATGATAAAATGTTATTATATCAAATCGATTTTATACGAAATTGTTTTTTCTATTAGCTACAGCTGTGTTAATATTCTAAAGCAATATAGATAAGATTTGAGAAGAATTAATTAGTTAATAATTAAATAATTGTAGTGACGATAAGACCAACGACAATATATTTTTTAATTACACAAGAATAACTCGATTTCAATAATTCTGCCAAACGTTAGCTCACTTAAACAAAATCTCTTTTTAAATCAAAATAATTAACTCTATACAACAAAAATATCGAATTGTTTTTATGTAATTTGATTTTATTCGACATTTTTCTGCTTTTGTTTTAATATGGTTCGTATCCTATGGGGTACATTATTTAAAAGTCGTCTCACTTTGCAAAAGGAACACGCGTTTTTGTTGAAAATATGTGTCAAAAAATATTTCAAAAATGAGATGAAATTTTAAATTCTTTTTTGTGTAAAAGACGACCATGGGAAAACCATTGGATTAAATTTTCGATAAAGATAAGACCAATTCCCATTTCGGGACAACTACTTTGGATAAAGGTCGTCTTATGTATCTTAATATATGGTAATTACTTAAATTTATAAAAATTAACTTCTTTTTAAAAATCATATGTTTTTTTTTAATGTAGACGAGTTCGCGACCGCGGTTATCCATTGTCGACGTGGAGGCGATCATCCTGGGAGAATGACACAGGGGTAAGGGCTCCGTTAATCCCCATACCGACACTAGCGTAGGGGTGAAAGATCTCTAGACACAAGTTGCCGAATTGTTCATCTCACTATCCATGATCGATTCTTGTTCGGAAAACGGCAACAAACGGAAAACGAAATCAAAGAATGAACCGTGATGGGATGGCGGATACGCTATAAAATAGACGCCCATCACGCCCAGTTGACCAACAAAAATGTTCGAGGTGAAATGCCAAACTCCTGAATTTGTTTTAATAAATAGCAGTAATTATTACATAGGCGCATAATTTAATTGTGTTAATTTCAATTTTTGTATCCGGATGAATAATTCTTACAATTTCCATTGTTGACAATTTCCAAACAATCAAATTATTTCCATTCAAATCTTTCAAAACACCGAATTCCCAATTGCAGATAAGCTGTTAGTTGTGATATCTTTTCCACGAACTAACTTTCTATATCTTTTTGTGATTGGAATTTCATCGTTCAATTTTTGTTTTGCTGATATTATTCGTTTATTTTTATATGTATTGTTAGTTATCAAGAAAATGTGAAGATAATTGAATAATAGTTTATTCTGAATACCAATTGCAATTTACTATTAATAGTTATCTAATTTGGGAACAGTGATAATGTTATTACACATTTTAAAAGCCATGTCGTTGGTGTAAATAATCATAAATGTTAATACATCACACATAGTGCTTCTGATTTCCCGGTATTTTTGAAAACCCGGGATCCCGGGAAAAAATTAAGTTTAAAAGTTAAACCCGGGATCCCGGAAATTTTATTTTTTTAACAAAATATAATTCAATGTGACTGCAAACAGTTTTGTATAGTAATTAAACATGGAAACAAAGTAAACATGTTTCAACTTTATTAAATCAACATATCCTTATAAAATTTATATTGATATATATGATAAATCTTATACATGAAAACAAAAATTTATCTTGACCAAATGTAGAAAAGTTATGAAACATTAGAATTTGAAACTGAATGTTATATAACAAGATGCTTAATTTTATTCTTTCATAATGTAGCAAGCCAGAAGAAAGCACAACGCATTAACAGACTTGTCACTCAAAGAATTTCGGAGTTTTGTAATAAACAATCCTGCTGCAGAAAATGCTCTTTCCGCTTCGACAGAAGTTGGACGGATCGTCAGAAGAGCAAAGCAAATCAAGACTAGGAGTACGATTCTCTGTTGCACAAAAAACATTGAACTCTTTGACAATGTTTGATGAAACATCCAATACTTTCTTGCTGGTAATGGAGGAAGTCTCGTGAATGAAGTTTTCCAATTTATCTGAAAGATTCTCTTCTCGCACAGGTCTTGATTCTTGACTCTTGCTTTCTTGATCATCATCTTCTTGTTTACTGTTACTCTGGAAAAGCCTGGAAAGGAGTTCTTTAACCTTTTTTGCAATACTTTTTAGATAGCATTGGAAACAGGTCGCCTTGTTCTTTTAAACATTTTAGAGCATGGAGAAAACGAAGTAAGCTTACCAGATCACTTTGTCTTCTTTCTGTGATTCTTTTTTCAACTGATGATGTTAATTTTTTCATGCAAGATGACTCACTCATTCCCAGTTGACTAAATATGAAACGAAATATCCCATCAGCAGAAAGTAGTGTTGAATCTTGACGACAGAGTGCTTCAATTCCCAATTTCAGTGGCTCTAAGACACACTTAACATCTTCAAGGAGCTCAAACTCACTCTCAGTTAAGTCCATCTCACCTTAACATCTAGAGCTTTGATAATTGCTTTTCACAAGAGAAAAAATCGTTCGACCATTGTCAACATGGAGCTCCATCTTGTCTTTCAATCTTTTAAGAGTGCAAATTCTTTTCCATGCTCATGTTTGTCATATTTCTGAGGAATTTCGCTTTTTACTGGACTTTTTCTGAATTAGTTGACTAGTGAACGAACATTTTTATAACACTGCCAAGCTCATAAGCTTAGCTTGAAGTTTCAACATCATTCTCATCAATGTTAAAGCCATCATTATAGTTTTCATCTTCATTGTCCTCAGCTTCATCATCTGTGGGCTCTTCTATTTGACTGAGAGCTACATGAGAATAAAAAAACATCACAGACTGCAAGATGAATGGCATAAGCATAGCGCAGTTGGTGTTCAAATGATGTTATGTGGCCCAGTTTTTTCATTACTGATGCCTCATCAGACATTGGACAGACAATGGAATATTCAATGTCAAGACTAAAATCAGCCAAACGATTTTCAAGAATGGAGAGGCATTTTTCGGCTGGAAAGGAGCCTGACATTATTATCATTCCAAGATTATGATTGTTCTATTCATGAACATTTACATTCATGTATCTCTGGTTTTTCGAAGAAGTAAATTCATCAAGTGAAATGCAGAAACGGTGAGCTTTTTCTCTCTTCTGCGCAAGCTCCTACCGATTTTTTTCTTTAAAGATATCACTTCGATGATGAACCAGTGCCATTATCATTGATTCATCTTTTGGAATTTTTAAGCCTTTGTCCAGTAAAGCAGATCTAATGAATTTACTTTTACAAATAGCATGAATAGAGATTCCATCTTGAGCAGCAAGCTTTGAAACAATTTCTTCTAAGGAGACCAATTACTTTTTGAAGAATGCTGAAATACCTGGCTGAGATTTTTATTTCATACAAGATTGTTCTTCATCTTCATTTTTTTTCTCAAAAATATTGTGCTTTTCCTGGAGATGACGTGATAATCCACTTATACTCCATCGTTTGCAAGATATGATTTTCTGACATTCCAAGCACTTGGCCTCATCTTCATTTTGTCGTTCGAAGTATTGCCAAACAAAAGACTGAGTTTATCGACCTGCCATTTTTGGCTTAAAATATTTTACATTTAAAATATTAAAGAAGTGTGTTTATACTTACAAAATCATTTGAACTGTCTCATAATCTAATTTTAATTAAAATTAATCAATATAAATAATAAATTAGTTAGATAATTAAACTTAATTAGATAACTAAAAATACTTAATTTTTCATAATTTAAGAAAATCGGAAATTTTCCCTGGATTTTGGAAAAAAATCAATGGAAACCGAGACCGAGAAATGAGTTAAATTTCCCGGAAATTCCCGGTTCAGAAGCACTAATCACACAGTTACATCAATATACATAATATCATCAAACATATGTAATATTAACCCAATCATTATGTAATTATTCTTACTCACACTTATAAATACAGTTTGGAAAACATTTATTTCGTCTCCTAGCTTTCTTTACAATATTATTTTTCCGAATAATTTAACTAAATCTTTCAAATTATGATTGCCAAAATTTAAAAACGTTAATTTTAATATATGTATTTTTAATATCTAATTTGTGTTTTGTGTTTAACTTTTAACTAAGAAGTTTTATTAAAACATCAAATAAATATTAAATCTAGTTTACTCAACTCAGCCTACAGACTTTTCGGTAAAGGCGTTCAATGAATTGACGTACGCAAGTAATAAAAATCACTTTCTGTGAAGTCAGTTATAATTTATCGACATTAAAATTTTATATTGATATTTTTGTATTATTATTTCTATAACAAAGAAAAAAAAGTGAGAGTTAACATTTATATAAAGTGAAAGATATAATTGAGTAAAGTACACATTTATTTATAATATTAATAGGTTTTTTTTGAGAGAGTAATGCCAAAGAAAAGTTTCAGAAGGCAAGAAGAGATTGAGTACAAAAAATATGAATGATAATTTTTACTTGTCTTTAATAATATCTGAAAAATAAATATAAATGACTTAAATTCATTAGTGAATAAATTGAAAAAAAATTGGCAGATTATTAATATCAAAATTCGAAAGCCAGTTGAAAATATTTATTAATTTCGACGGTTTAACCGTCATCGTCAGAACAAATGATTTTTCAAACGAAATTTACTTATATAGTGCAGTTAATGATTATGTAATCAATACGTAATCAGTACATCATTTAAAAACTCTCAACAAAGTTATAGAAAGTGCAGTTTGAATGTTAATTTTAGGATCCAAAGATCTTATATATAACGCTTCACATGTCACTCTCTCCCAATAATTTTTAAATTGAGTGCACAGAATTTTAAAGTGTTGTATACAACCCCGATCAAAAAAAAGAAAAAAAAGTAATACTAAAATTTTAGATGTTCAAGATCAAAAGCAATCTTGCAACACTAATGATAAAAGTTTGGGAATTCGTTATGTTAACTGTGGCATATTCAGAGGGGTTTAAAATATTTAAAAATTCTATTTTGAAAGCGTTAGATAATGCAATAAGTTTAAAAGTAATATTCCGTACCCAGAAAATTGAAAGCATGTTCGGCAATAAATCTCCAACGCCATTGGGATTGTGTTTGGATCTCATTTACCAATATACATGTAATGGGTGTAACATACATTGGAGAGACTTCACGTCATCTCTGTAAGAGAATCCAGGAACACAGTCGCAATGAAGGTGGAAGTAACATTGCAGGACATAGAAGACATTGTAAAGGAGATATAACTTCACAACACTTTAAAATTATATGCACTCAAT
This sequence comes from Girardia tigrina, assembly GCA_001938485.1. Classification (NCBI taxonomy): domain Eukaryota; kingdom Metazoa; phylum Platyhelminthes; order Tricladida; family Dugesiidae; genus Girardia; species Girardia tigrina. Next base: position 14,108 of record MQRK01236271.1, read on the forward strand.
TTAAAAATTATTGGGAGAGAGTGACATGTGAAGCGTTATATATAAGATCTTTGGATCCTAAAATTAACGTTCAAACGGCACTTTCTATAACTTTGTTGAGAGTTTTTAAATGATGTACTGATTACGTATTGATTACATAATCATTAACTGCACTATATAAGTAAATTTCGTTTGAAAAATCATTTGTTCTGACGATGACGGTTAAACCGTCGAAATTAATAAATATTTTCAATTGGCTTTCGAATTTGATTTAAATTCATTTATTTATATCTTTGATTGAATTACGTATATAATGTTGGGGTTCCGATTCCTGTTTATCTAAATTTAATACAAAAACTTATAAATATAAATTATAACAAATATACTTCTTTCAACATCCATCTGTACGAACAAATGTTTCCAGGGAGGTTTTGCTTATTTGGAGAGGATTTGGTCGAATATATATTGAATTAATAAAATATTATTACCTATTATATGAATATTAACATCTTTTTATTATTAGTATTTTTGCTTAATTATTAGTTATTATTGCTGGGGTTCCTTTTGGTGAACTTTAAATTTTTGATATTTTTAAATTTTTGATATTTTGAAATTAAAAATCATATTTATATTTTAGATAAATTAAAAATAATGTTCGACTAATTAAAATGAAATAATCTTTTAAATAAAAAAGTTAGGTTTATAGATAATATTTTTTACTAATTAAAATAAATAAGATTTTATCATATGTATATATATGATATATAATATATATAATATATATATATATATATATATAATATATA
>MQRK01236272.1:17336-34265 GCA_001938485.1 Girardia tigrina
AGATTCTTTGCGATCTATTTCTTGAGGCTTGAAATTGAAAATTATTTGATTCTTATTTACCTCTGAAACATTTGAGTGATTAAAAGAATGTTGCATGAATGTATTAACATTCTCATTTGTCTTAGATTCACTGCAATCCATTTCTTCAAATATAACAGTCATATTTTCTTTGTTCGTCTTCTTCTTTTTATGTATCTTCTTCGACTGTTTTTCTTTAGTTTCAATAAGAGATATTTTAGAGTCGATTTGCGTATTGACCATTGCATCGTTATTGCAAAGATTGACTGTACTCTCCGACCAGTCCATTTCTTCATCACCAACATTATTATTTTCTGTATTGAATTGAGTATTTTGAAAGAAAGGAGTAAATGTTTGCGGCATTGACTTATTAGAATCTTCAAATGAAAAACACGTAGTATTATCTGTGTTAGTGGAGTTGGTAATGTTATTTGAGATTGGATCAATTGTAGGAAAAATAGATTGAGTTTCAGGAGAAGGAAGATAATTTGTGGAAGACGAGGTTGACATTGATCCAGAATATTCACATTGGAAGGACGACGAGATTGGGAGAAATGTTTGACAAACTGTAACACATGTTTCAGTCGGAATTCGCGAAAAGGAAGAAACGAAATTCAAAGAAGATGTATTTGGGTACTCGAGTAAACAAGATTGATTAACATCATTATTTTGTGAAGATGTAGTTTCATTTATGTGATCTTTCTGTGAAGATGTTGATGTATTTGTTTGATCTTCTTTTGAAGAAGTTTGTTGTAAGCGAATGTATCTGTCGAGTATTTCTTTTCTCATCTTTTGTTCATCGGTCAAAGAACTTTCAAAAGAGTTTGATAAAGTTGGATTTGCTTTTTGTGTCATTTCGTCTCGTACATTGCAATTTGTTGATATCTTTTCAATCAATTGTTTCTTTGATTCGTTATTATTTTTCAAATGATCTTCGAGTAGTCGTTTTATAAAAGATTCTTTTATTAGTTGAGTTTTTGTTTAGTATTGATCGGGGTTCGTAAACTTTCGAGCGTAGTAAAATTTGTCGAACTTTGAGGTTTTTTGATTATTGAGACTCAGTCGAGAGAATTCGTTTTTGTCAAAATGTCGATTTAATAGACACATCGAATTGTTTAATAACTTCATTATTTATTTTTGTATATTTACAAGTTATACTTTCGATAATAAAAAAAGATTAAATGGTAAAATTTCTAAAGAAAAAATATTTTTACTCAAAATTTATTGGATATAAATAATTATTATTGTTTGATTATTTGTAAATATTTTTTAAAATGTTTTTTGGTTTGGTTACGGAGTTAGCCATGATTTAATGAAATAAATTAAAACTTTCAAAAATTCAAAACAAAATATTTTAAAATGAATTTTTTAAATATTTTTAAAATAATAATGTATTATTTCATCAATACAACCAACAGTTTAAGATTAAGGCTCCATTGTACAACTTTATTTATGAAAAAATGTGTTAATTAAAATCAATTTTTAAATAAATTACAAAAATATAAATTAGGAAAATGTCGAAGATGAATTTTTGTCAAACTTAAGAGCAATAAGATTTATCAAGATTTTTTATCAACATAATTATTTGGAATTAAAACCGCTTTCAGAATCTGTATTTTGTCGAATCAGTAAAGATTTTTAAGATAAAATAAAAATTTTGTAATAAGCAATTTAAAAGTCGCAAAACAATTTTATTTAAATTACACTTTCAAATGTTTAGAAAATTCGCATATTAAAACACATTTATATCAATTCACAATTATCAGTATAATTATTCCGGGTACGGGACATTACAAGATTTATTACGACTAAAATGGTCTGTAATTAGCGTTTGGGGCATGACTTGTTTCTTCAATTGATTTTTTAAAAATTTGCCAAAATCTGCAATGATTAAAACAATTGTATTTTTAATTAATTGTTAAATAACAATTAATTTATTATACAATTAGTAATATAAATTTTTAAATTCGACAATAATTGACTTCAATTGTCTAGGGGGAGATGTCATGCTTCAAACACCGACCAGTCTCAAACATACTCTAAAACTCATTCAACAATCACTCAACATCATTCAAACATCATTCCAATATCCCTCAGTTTTTAATTATTTATTTTTCTATGTTTATTTTCGTGTGTTTCAAATCTTAGTAAAATCATATGAACGTTTACATTGAAATATAAAATAAGGCATATAAAACTTTTCTAAATTTTAAATTTTATGATATCATATGGAAATATTTTAATAAATATTATTTATTTGAATAACACAAAATATATAATCTATAGTTTACATTTGATGATCCGTACAAACAGAGGTACCGAAAAGTATGATTATGATGGATACTTATATATCTTTGATAAGTATGTTTCCATGAACATGCTAAAATCATGGTGATGTGATGTGGAGTTTGAAAAGAACAAGAAATATAAAGGAAGGATTTATACAATCGCTAAAACTGGAGCTTTTTATAAGGTAGTTAACACTCATGGTCATTTGGCTAGCGCAGCATATGTTGAAGTTTGTCGTAGCATGGCAGTTATTAAGGACAGAGCCAAAAAAACATTGGAAATTCCTTCACAGATTCGCACTATTGCAATTCAAGGAATGACTACTGCAGCACTCGGTGAACTGCCTAATCAGGAAGCTATTCGAAAAAGAATTAATTGAACAAGAAATGGTAGTGAATTATATTATGTGGATGGATCAATAGGTCTGTGACATGTTCCGTTTCCCACGTTTTAACTAAAATTGCAATTCTATTCACATAAACAAACTTCTATAAATATACAATTCCGGTATTTTATGCAAGTTGTGTCTCTTAATTTATGTTTGACAGCAATTGAAAGCAGGCTAAAATTCCTAATTCATTTCAAATTATTTCATTTTATTCCTAAAAATCCTAATTAATAACAAATGATTTCATATTTGTCCTAAAAATCCTAATTAATAACCAATTATTTCATTTTATTCCCAAAAATCCTAAGTAATAACAAATTATTTAATATTTATCCTAAATTCCTAATTAAAAACCAATTATTTCATTTTATTCCCAAAAATCCTAATTAATAACAAATTATTTCATTTTATTCCCAAAAATATTAATTAATAACAAATTATTTCATTTTATTCCCAAAATTCCTAAATTAATAACAAATTATTTAATTTTATTCCTAAAAATCCTAATAAATAACAAATTATTTCATTTTATTCTTATTTCCTTTAAATTCTAATTTCTGGCGTCGAAATGTCCCCGCGTCGAAATGTCCCGGCGGCGTCGAGATGTCCTGCTTCGAATTATTCCACACTCGTCATGTTTGACGACATAGGTTTTGTTATCTTTCAAGTCTTTGTTGGTCTGGAAATGGGTTTCATCATCTCACTCTTGTTTCATCGTTCAAAAGTTGCTTTCCCCTTGCATCTGGTCCTCTACCTGTGCATATCGATGGTCGTTTTTGATTTTTTGACACTATCTTTGTAGTCTGTTCTGATGTTTTGTATCATTATGTCGTGTTCCCGATCTTTTGATATCCATCACATTTCTCTCAATTATTTTTTCATCGCTAATCCTTTTAAATCTATACGAATGCTTCTTCTGTTTACCGATCATCTCCATTGGTTCTTCATATATCACCACTTCGATTCATCTGATTTGCGTTACTATCCTAACCAGTACTAAATCACAAATTACTAGACTGCCCCGTGTACCTGTTATAACTGGCTTTTTATCTTATTCTTTTGTCTTGATCTTTTGACTCACTACTTGTAGGACATGTTTGAGCTTTGTGATATATTTGATATAGCTTCCCCTTTTTTCTGAGCTCACTTTCTTTTCTGACCTTTATATTCCAACCAACTATCAGCTCAAATGATGAGAATCTAGTGCTTCTGAAAATGGTATTTCTTAGTCCAAATCCAACAAAGGAAATTGCCTCTTCTCATTCAAAGCTGGATGACTTGGCTTTTGAGTAAAGTATGTCTTTCACTGTACCAAATATTATTTCAATTACTCCGTCACTCTAGGGATAATATAGTGAGGTCCGAGATTTTTTTATTCCAAGAAGTTCACATAATTTGTGTAAGATCTCGGTCGGGAAGGCAGTACTACCATCTGAATGTCTCATGTCCCAGATTCTGAGTTTGACGATCTTCTTATAAAAAATGGATTTGAATATCATGTCTGCAGTCATATTCTTTAACGGTATCTACATAGAGTATTTTGAAAATTTATCAATAATTTTCAAGATACTTATACATCTCGTTTTAGTTGCTGGTAGTGATCATGTTACATCATTGAATATTGTTCCAAAAGGGTACGATAATGTAAGAATCCATGAGCCTTATTTCTGTCTGGCCGTCGACTTTAACTGGACTGTCGAATTTCTCCTTTAAAAGAATTATCATTTTACTGACTTTGATGTGTCCATGCAACATATGAGTACATACTATTGTTTTGTAATAGCAGTTTAAAGTCCCCCTGGTGATTGATATTCAGCAAGTCTCCTCTAAATAGCAATTCCCTCCGATTTTGCCATAGTATCTTGGCTTCTATGTCTGCATTCTGAAGTTCTCTAGGATACTGATCTTCAACGTTCTCTTCTCTCATAAGTTTGATTATCAAAATCAGATTATTATCATCCATCTGATTCTCTTCTTCCATTACTATCCACCGGAAGTGAACAACAAACTTTTTTTATCGTTTTGATTTTCATTGTAACTTTCACATTTGAGATTAATCAAAGAATGAACAGAGTCTTATTAGGGAACGAATTAAATAAATCTTTTCCCTTAAGAAAATAAACACGGAAATAGGCTGCAACACTTTTAGCGCCTTTTGAGCTTTATTATTCATTAAGCCATTTATAAATACTTATAGATTTTTTGGCTCTCTTTCTTCAGAAATTAACTCCGGTGATTCTTTAAAACAACAAATTCTTATATAACACAACATTGAGGCTGAAAGTGATATATAAAGAAAATAGACATAGTTAAATAAAAGCTCACCCGATGGAAGAAGGTGAACAATCGCTCCACCACAGATGGAATAGGACGAGATACGTCCATGAAGAAAATTCACCGATGTTTGAGGAGCCCGTGAGAAGAGTTCGGAACCTTTAAAAGGAAAATAGCTAATTAAAAATAAACCCAAAATTGATTAAGTTACATCCAGAGCCATCCATCGTAGTTAGGAGGTCATCCGACCCTCTCCCGAAAGCTGATTACAAAACGGGTCCAGGAATGAAACCAGCAAAGCTCCAGAATTCTTTCGAACCGAGTTATAACCCTGTAAAGAATTAGAAATTATTTAAAGCGAACAAAGCCCAATTAAAAAACTTACCATGAGTCAACAGTCAGTCTAATAATAGACATCAGCCGACAATTTCAACCGAGTCATCGGTGACGCACCCGCATACAGGTACCAGAAAATTTTGGAGTGTGCCATGACACACAGGCAAGAAACCAATAATAAAATAAAAAATTTTAAAAATTCAAAATTTTGATGAAAACACACTTACTAGGCCGTCCAACCAGCATCGCAGAAAATCCTAGATAGTCGGTTGACAGAGAGTGATTGGTCCAAAAAGAAAGGAAGGGTGTCTCTCCAGCCCTATAAATATGATAATCATCTTACCATTATCTGAACAAGAACAATAACAAGAACAATAACATTTATTGAACATTTATTAACATTTATTGAACAACAATTATTAGAACAATTTTTAAAGAACAAATTTTGCACGCGAAAACAACAATTTTACGAACGGGAACGCACTTACGCACACAGAGCACAGAAGAAAACTAGCGGAACTCAGGCGATTAGAGTGACTGACGAGCAATTGAACAGACGAACGTACCGATCGAGGAAACATTCTCCGGAACCGATTATTTCGAAAATTGAAATTTTGTTTTGGTAATTAAATTAACCTGAATATATGTATATAATTAAATTTCGTTCTTATTTTTATAATGATAAATAACTTATTTGTTTCTTTGATATCCATTTTTGAGCAGTAGAGGACCACGGGTCCGTCGTTGTCGTTGTCGTCCGCGCAACACAACTTAAAATGTCCTATAACTTAATTGCGGTTACTGAGGAATTGATGAGAGAAATGCAACGGAGGAATCAACATCTGCCGATACCCATAATTAATGTGATGAATCACCCGATTGAGACCGTTACTTCGCAGAGTTATCCGATGATCATCGACGTGGTGTCGATCTCCCTCGATGCATTCTCCCGAGTCGATCACGTTGAGTCGATCCTCGGTGGAATGGAACCCCAAGTTCGTATCAACCGAACGATCTAACGATCGGGTCAGAGAAATTTTGGTCTATCAGGAAGTAACCATGAAATATTTGATTCCATGACGCGACCTTTCAATAAAAATAGAGAATTAAAACAAATAAAATTTTACCACCAATTCGAGTTTTTGAATTATATTTATTTAGTCCAGTTTTATGATTATTTCAGATGATTAAAATTGATTTTAGGATTGCCTTTCGAATTAAATGATAAATTCACGAATTTGAATTAAACGATAAATTTTATTTACTCTAGTTTTGGTTCTGATAATTTTGATAATTTTTGTAGTTTTACAATCGATTCTAATTTAGGTAGAACTAATGTTTATTATCATACGTAAATTGTACAAAGTAACGACTCGAATCATTAACGAATTATGCATATTAAATTAGTAAATTTTCGCTAGTAAATTGAATTGGCATTACTTCTTAGTAAAAATTTGAGTCGAAATTGTTCCGTATTTTATTCTGTTAATATTTTAACAAAACGTAACTAAGTGTGTAAGGATAAATAATTATATGATATTTATATTATCTTTATTATACTAAATATATTACAATAATGGATCCAGAATATTCAAATTAATCTCTTGAATTTGTTTAAATAATATTAACAACTCGTGTAATTTTTAAATCTCAAATATATATTTTCTGTTTTATAGTCGTTTTTAATTATTATGGAATCCTCTGACTACGGCCAGTGTCATCGGAAATCTGGCGCCAAAGGTTTATGATGGGTCACAGGACATAGAAGAATTTATAGCCGATTGCCAGCGATTCTTTGAAGTTGCTCAGATCAACGAGGCTATTCAAACGACAATCGTTAAAGCTTTCGTGGACCGAGATATGTTAGCCACGTACAAAACAGTGGATAGCAAAATCACGGATTTCAAGGATCGATTGAGAAAAGCTTTCAAACGACCATCGTCCCTAATCCAGGATCTCAACGAATTGATGACATACAGGAAGGGAACCGACTCAGCGACAGTATTTTTCAACAAAATTGAAAAAATGGTGGACAGAGTATTGTTACACAAGTGAAACAAACAGGAATTGATGACCTATTTCCTCACCCATTGTATCGAGGATGTGTCAAGCAAGACGCAAATTTTTATGCAAGAAGCAAAAGTTCCGGATTCCATTAAAACGGTGATCGAAAAAATGGAGCACATCAAGGCTGAAGTACAGTCCAACGAGATTGCATTATTGCAACAAAAAAAAGACTTTTGCAAATGTGTTGCGGGAAAAATCAAATTTCGGGAAGCCAACCCGTTTCCAACAAACAAGGGAGTCCCGACCAGAATTAATAAAACGAAATAAAAATTATGATCAAAGAAACCAACAGAGATACCAGACATCGGCGAGTAAGGTGATTGAATGTCTCATTTGTAGAAAAATTGGTCATATGAGACGTGAATGTCCCGAAAACGTCAAACGGTGTTACGGATGCCGTGCTAAAGGACATATTCGGAGAGAGTGTCCATATCTGAAATGCGCAAATTGTAAGGGACAAGGACATTTATGGTACCAATGTTTCAAACAAGAAGGCCAGCAGATGAATCGAGATCCGATCGGTTGGAAATCGAACCGGTATAAATCGAATGTTGCCGGAATCGACGAAATAGAGTAGATAGACGGATGTGACCGAGACATATCGGGAAATGCGGAGGCCCTATCAGGTCAAGAGATGATAGGAGCCATAAATTAAAAAGTAAGAATGTTTTGGATCCGGCTATTTGTAATATTAATGATTGTAATTGTGATTTTAATTTTAATTATAGTAATGTATATAATAATATATTATATAATAATTATAATGTATGTAGTTTTAATGATTATAATAAACCTGTAACAACAACAAAAAATTTTATAGATAGTTCAGTTCAAGAGTATAAGATAGTTAAATGTGAGATTTCACTGAATGAGAAATTAGACTACAGTGAATTTAACGATAGACCCAGTATTAAGGCTAGAATAGAAGGAATGGAAAATAACTGTTTATTAGACACAGGTGCCCGAATCAATGTTATTGACTTGGAAATCGCTCAAAAGTTGCAGATTAGAATAAATAAGAAGACAATATCATCGGTAATATGTGCGAATGGTAGGGAATGGATATAGTTGGTACTTGTAGTATTATAGTTGTATGAAAAAATAAGAGAGTTAACCAGTTATTTTATGTGGCAAAAGCAGTATTCGCAGCAATTATTTTCGGAATAACATGGGATCAGAGCGATTGGTTTATAACTGAGATTGAGCGGAGAGAGTATAATGAAGGATTGGAATTATATGACTAAAACTAAAGGAGAAATTTGCGCCTTAAATCCTTATATAAATAAGTTGGAATATACCGATAAAATGCGATTTCTGAATGCGAAAGAAAAGTTAAATTTAAGGGAAGGAAGTAAATTATATAAATGCATCAATAACTTTAAAAATATTTTTATGGCTGGAAGATGGGATATAGGAAAGACGACGCTGGTTAAACACAGAATTGATACATCAGGACCACCAATTCTACAAAAACCGCGGAGGCAGCCAAACCACCTTGAACGACACATAGATGATGCGATCTGTAATCTTGAAAGACATGGGATAATAGAGAAATGCTCTTCACCATGGAATACACCAATGGTATATGTTTGGAAGAAAGAGAAAAAAGAAATCCGTTTATGTTTGGATTTTAGGTTATTGAACCACGTGACAGAGAGACCTGCATTTCCTATGCCGAACATTGATGAGATGTTGGACTCACTAAAGGGTATGAAATGGTTCAATTCCATTGATCTGGGGAATGCTTATTACCAGGTGGAATTAGAAGAGTCCTCAAAAGTAAAAACGGCATTCTCAACTAAAGCGGGACAATATTGTTTCACGAGAATGCCATTTGGTATTGCAACAGCCTCAGCAACGTTTCAGAAACTGATGACGGACGTTTTGAAAGAAATGTTGTGGAAAGAAGCCATGGTATATTTGGATGACATCCTGATATTTTCGAAAACTGAAGCAGAACACATGGATAGATTGGAAAAACTATTTACACGGATAGAAGCGGCAGGACTGAGAATAAATCCAGAGAAATGTAAATTCTTTCAGGAAGAGTTGAGATTTTTAGGTCATATAGTGAACATAGACGGAATCAAGACTGACCCGGAAAAGATAAAATCGGTTATGGAATTTGAACAGCCAAAGTGTATAAAAAAATTGCGGAGTTTCCTCGGATTATGTAATTACTACAGGAAATTTATAAAAAAATTACTCGAAATTGGCAAAAATATTAGAAGAAATGTGTGGAAGCTCAAAAGATGTTATGCATTGATCAGAAGCCCATTAGGAAGCTTTTCATAAATTGAAAGAATTCGCTGCACTTTTAAAATTTTAATATTTTAATAAAACAAAATTTTAATTTTTTTAATTTTATGCTTTGAAATTATAACACAGTATTTATGACAGTCTGAATAATATTCAGTCCAAATTTGGTTAAATTTGGTAAAATATTAGTGTGTTTTTAAAGGCCACCTGAGGACTTTTGGGACAGCCTAAGTATATAATCTTGTAATTGAAAATGTAAATCATGCACAAACAATTAATCCTCACAAACATCAAAAATACCAATTTTTCATGTGGATTGAAGAAGAACATTATCAAATACTAAACTCAACATGCTAAATTTAAAATATTCTTGACACAGTGAAAGTTTTAACAATTAATATACATTATGTAATATAGATTATACGTAGTGTGTTCAGTAAGGTACCCAGCCTGACAAAGAAAACAAATTCCAAAAGGAGTCATCCTTATCAAGCAACAACCTTAACGTATGTAGGCCTCATTTTTAACACAATATTCATTTCGCTCAACATGCTTCCACCAACGAATAATCAACACAGAAAACACCTTTTTGAAAAATTCTAGAAGGCAGGGGATGAAGACATCTTCCAAGGTATCCTTCAAATCACTTTGGATACAAGTTTGATGCCTCTCATATGCTTCTTTCGATATGTGAAGAATTAAAAATCGATCGGTGCCAAATCTGGTTGTATGGTGGATTATCCACAAGCAGTGGTGCAGCACGTCCAATTTTAGACCCAGAAATGCCCATTGTGTACACCAAATTGACATGTCCTTCTGGCGGTTGCCACAAGTTGACTTAAATGTGCAACATTGATGGTGAGACCTTTATACCCGAAATATATGAGAATAACACATTTATTATTCCAGAAAATAGAAAGCATCATTGATTGTCTCTGTTGGATTCTTCATGATGGCTACTCTCCAGGATGTTTCCATTCTACTGACTTACTCTTTATTTCCTGCCAATACATACTGATTGAGGTTTCAACATTCTAATTAAATTTTGTCTGAAAAGTCTCACCACGCTGGTCCCATAGGTTTAAGTTTTTCTGTCTAAACTCCAAGCTGTATCAACTCTGATGTTGAGCTTCATTGATCATCTTTTTATCATAATTTGGCGCCCTTCTTGGGCTATCTTCTCCAATTTTTCATCAACAGCGTAAAAAATCTCTTCTGGTAGACCTGAATTTTTTTGATGAAAAATGGAGGACCAACCACCTATAAACTCTCTAACCAAATATTTAAAAGTTTTCATAGATGGTGAATCATATGGGCAGGGTAACTGCAAAAGATTGCAGATTTCAGTGCACGTCTTCTGCAACAGAAAGAACTTGATAACGCGGCGATATTCAACGTTTGAAATCATCACACTGACGAAAATTCGATATGTTGCTATTGCATTTGTTTACCTTAGGTCAGGTACTTATTGAACGCCCCAGTTATAATAGAAAAAGACATATATAACATGGATATAAAATGAATTTTCAGAATTTCAGTTAATCATAAAGACCCTGTACAGGACCTGAAGGACTGTCATCTTATGTAAAAAGTTATAAAACCAAAATAAATCTGATTTCTATTGTTATTTATTGGCATTCGACTAAAGTACTGATAATACATACATTGCTCGTTTATCAATTGTACTACTAAGTAATACTAAACTCGTACGGAAAACATGATTTTGAAGAAGCCATGGGATGTAACTTAAATCCCCATTTTCTGGACTTAGTCTTGATTCATTCTTTCATTGGACTCATTCTTTCAAATTTAATCATGTAGTAATCAGTAGTCTGACTATTATCTAGTTCCGTTGTACTTAAAATAAGAATGTAGTAGCTAAACTTTCTGAGCTCGATCAAAATTTGGAGATGATATCCATACCCTTAAGTCATCGTTTTTATATAAATGTAATAATCAAATCTTCAACTTCATAAACTTTATCCTTTGCTTAACGTATTGTTTCATTTGAAAAGCAAGAATCGTTATTCCAATAACAAGGTATTATTAAAAGCTAATTTAGGGATATGATATGATTAATTGCAGTAATGAGTTCAATTCGTTTGATTCAGTTTTCAAAATTGATAACAAGATATTAAAATTATATATTTCATTTAAAACTTCCGGTGGCGATGCATCAGTTCTAAAATTTACTTCCCCTGGCCCATAAAATTACAATTGCTTTAAGATTCTTTGAGCGGTAGGAATCTTGTTGTCCATCTTATCTCTTTCTTATGTAGATGTTTAACTAAAGGTTCGAAGCTTCTTGGTTAGACATGATATGGAAACAACATCATTGTTATCTGCATAAAATTTGGTATCAGAATCATGTATCCAGAACTGACTTAATCATCATACTGATCACTTAGCATGTTTTGAAAATTATTCACAATTTTTTTTCTAAACAAGGGCTTATTTTGTAAATCGAACATGGTCCCAATTATATAAGAAAAAATGATAAACTGAAAAAAAAGGAAAACTGAATTGACATTGAAGATTGAAATTGAAAATTGACATGATTGAACCTTTAATAATATTTCAAACGAGGGGTACAAATTTATACCAGTTTGATTAATACTTTTATTCAACATACACGGACGGTGTGGAAAATCATCAGTATAAACCAGAATTATCACACGACAACCGTGATAATTTAGTGGTTAAAGATACGGTTGACACAATTGACAATCAGTCAGAAAGGGTAAAGGAGAAACTATACTATCAATCAAGTTTAGTGACCACATAATGTATGAAGAATCTTACTATTCATTTGGGGATGTAAATTTAGACTGCTGTAAATGCGTTTTTATTAAAAAGTAAGTAAATTTTTACTTCTCGTCCTACACAGAAATAAAGTTTCAACCAAAAACGTATTATTCATTATTGTTTTAATATTCGGAATTTCGAATCTCAAGCAATTTTCTTAAATTAATAAAATCTTCCTCTCAAATCACCTGAAAAAAAATCTTCAAAATAATCTTTGTTAATTACGTTTATATCGTTTTCAATTCTATAAGTTGAAGTCATAATCGTAAATGTTTATTAGTGATAAATATAAACTTATCAAATTATTATTTTAATAATGTTCGAATAGTCAATCACTTGAAATATAAAAAAAATACCAATTTCTATCTGGGTTGGAGAATCACCATTCTAAGTTTAGCATACTCAATACATTCACACATTCAAACAATTTAAAATATTCTTCACAGTTTCAAAACTTAATTTTACTACGCCACCCTTAAAATTATTTTATCATATGACGCGTCCCTTCCATTTTTTAAAATAATAAAAACACAAAAAGTTTTATTACGAAAACATTTATTAAAATAAACTATGACAAAAAAAGAGAATAACAATATTTTATTATGGCCTTTTAACCCCTGTACCATGGAAAAAAAATTTTTTACCTGTATGTATGCATAAATCTACACAAACTACACTATGCATAAATTATAATCATAATAAATAAAGATTATTTGTTTCCTACATTTATTTTTATACCTGTCGTACGCACGGCACACAGACGATTTTTATATCTGAAGACGAGTTAACTCGTGACACACGGTAAAGGAGTTAATGAAATGGATGTGCTTGTCTATTCACACAAATTTTATCAAATCTCAGTGTTTTTGATGAGGTAGCTACTCGCAGCTCTTTTTCAACAACTAAACGAACTCAATATTTTGATTTCATTGCAGCTAAGGTAAAAAATCTTCTTTCACATTAATATGATTTTGCAAACAGCAACAGTACTTATAAAGCTTTGTTTGACAAATTATTATATTCTGTATTAAGACTCAGGCAAAATTGAACTAGAAATACATTATAAAATTTTTGTTTTAATGAAGTATCACAAGATACTTCATTCAAGTTTTCTTTCTCAATACTTTTCAATCCAAATTCATCATCTTCCTTGTTCATAAATGGATTCTGTATCCATAAGTCCTAAAGGTTCAATACACATAAGCTGTTTGCTGTCCCTAACCATTTGTGTATTTTAAAATTGTTTTGCATCTAAAATTATAAAAAAATCCAAGAATTTAAATTTTTTCTAATTTCTCTTTTAAAATCTTAATTATTCTAATATTAAAAAAATGATATTTACGTAAATCAAAAAATAATTTTCAATGTCGGACAGTTTACTAAACGTGATGTTTATTTTTTGAATTTTTAAAAATATTCTTGTTATCTTTAAAAACTTTTGAAGTTTTTTTTTAATTGAAAATTTATTTCTTTTATCTGTTTTTTTAAACAGAAACGTAAAATTATAAAATATTTATTAATTAAATTGGTTATATATTTTTAGAAAATTTTATGACTTTTTTCTCAATAAAATTTGATTTTTGTTCTCAAGAATAAATTATTCTTTTTTATTGTTATTGTAATAAATAAAAATTATAAAATTTAATATCGTTTTCGATAGATTTCAAACTCAAATGTTTTATAACTAATAATGAAAACAAAAATTAAAACCCGACTTATGGAGATTATCTTTGAAACTTTGTAATTAAAATAACGACTAAATTGATGAATTTATATTAGAAAAATATTTATTTTGTTAATAAAAAATTATCTATTTTGGATTTTAATGTTTCAATAAAAGGATATTCGTAAATTAATTTCTTGAAATTAATTAAATTTTTGAAGGAATTTAAAAAAAAACAATATTATTAATTATGGCTCGTTCATGGTATGACATACTATTGTTGTGGTTTTAATAATTGTGAGAATGATAAAATTATATTATATTATATTATATTATATTATATATATATATATATATATATATATATATATAGAGAGAGAGAGAGAGAGAGAGAGAGAAAGAGAGTCTTGTGAACGCAAATTTAATATGACTAATAAATAATGAAAGCATTTATGAAAATATGACCATATGACATGTTTTGATGTTTTCTTATATCATCTTCATTCATAATTTTTTATGAATTAATTAGAATTAAATATCAAAAAAAAGATTAATAAAGTATAGGTTAATAATAAAATTTTCTGATTTTATTAAATAATTTTTATTATACCCGTTCTTTTTTAATCTACTTTAAGATCAACAATGGCCTTATCTACACCACAATAATTAGATGATAAAATCCTGAAACCACAGAATGTCGAATTTATCATCTAGTTATAGTGGTGTATATAAGGACATTGTTGATCTTAAAAGGAGATTAGAAAATAACATGTTTAATAAAATTTATTTAAATAATATGATAAAAATATACAATTGATACAATTCAATTGAAATGAAATAATAAAAATGAAAGCATAATAAACAGTAATAGTACTAATGTAATAAAAACAATGTAAAAAAATAATGTAATAAATAAAATTTTAAATTATCATTTTCTGAAAGTGCGTGTTACTTGAGAAAAAGTTTAATAAAAATGGTTCCTTCGAGTTTGAACTTGTGGGTAATTTTTTTAGGTTATAACTGTCGCGATATTTCTCTAGTAAACCTAAAACTACATTGGATGTCCAAGCTAATCTAAAATATTTATTTAAATGTCACAAGTGTGAAGGTACATTGGAGAAAAAGTCATTATCTTCAAACTTGAATAACTGAACTAGCTCTATCTAGTGGAAATAGCTCGATTTTTGGTCACATTAAAAATGCGTAAATAAAGATATGGTTAACTAAATTTTGAGATAGTAACCGAGGCATTATTAATAAAGCATTTAAAACATACTTAAATGTTCAAAGTGAGTTTTCGAACCACATTAAAGTTTTGAATCTTGTAAAAATTCTGCACCAAGAGGTGGAATTTTATGTGTGAATTTAGGTGTAGAATGCATATAAGTGTAAATTTATAGTTAGAATTTAGAAACATCGAAAAAAACATTAAAAAAACGTCGAAAAAAATGACCTCATAATAAATTCATCAAAAATATACCAAAAGATTTCCGAATGAATTGTGCCATCCTTCAATGGGATTATTAGTTCTTGCCATATCATTAAATCTCATGTTCTTGCATGCCACAAATGCAATGGAAAACTGACCCTACCTAAAATTTTATCAAGTTCCGTTCCCAAATAATATTCCTGAAAATATGAATAGATTTCTGAAAGGTAATTTGAAAGACCTACCTGATTTTAAAAAATTGAAAACATTTCTAATATGTTATTTTTCTAAAAATGCCAATATTGTTAAAGCACGGGTATATATTTTTATAAGCTCCTTTACACTATATAATTTATTTAATCCTAAATTTATTATTTTTTCATAATATTTTGTCCTAAATGAAACAAACAGCCTTGCATTTCGACACATGGAAATGCCACTTGAAATATATTTATTTATTTATTCATTCATTCACGTAATCTTTATTTAATAATACATCATTTCATTTAATGTTTTATAAAAACTTTTTTTCAATGTTTTTTTTTAATTTGGTACTAATTTTATAAGTGTAATTTTAATTTTTTTTAATTTTAAATTTCTACAAAATAAAGAATGTGCAGTTTCTTGTCCACAGCTGAATTCAGGTACTAATAGCCAATCGTAATAAATTATTAAATTATTTTAAATAAATTTTACACATGTCAGGTAGATTTTATGAACACATGGTAAGGATCCTTTTAAATGCAGATGTCACCGAATTGATTTTATTTTTTAAACCAAGAGGTGTATTAAAATCAATGATTATGTGTTGTTATTGTCCTCAACAAATTGTATTGACTAAGAAGGTAACTTCCTTGGACAAATAGGTTTGTAAATGCCAAATAAAAACTTGCTTTTAATACAAGAAAGCCTTGATCATAAGGACCGATTCTTTACTGGTCATTTCATTGATAAGTTTAAGAAATTGGTTAGACGTTCTCTACTGATGGTAAAATGAAGAGTCTATAGTTTTAATTTTAAAAAATCTTTGACTATTTCAAGACCTACAGAATTTTTATAAGTGGAATTTTAGGGACATGACTTTAACAAGTGTAATTTAAAGGGCGAATTTTTACAAGATCCAAAGTTTTTCTTTTAATTGATAAATTGCTTAATAGTCAATTTGGCATATAAATGACGTGTATTCTAAAATAACATAAAAACTGACGATGCTGTGATGGAAAACTTGTATTGTTGTTGAATAAAAATTATTAAAGTGACGTTTTTTTCTGTTTATATATATATATATATATATATATACAGGATGCGGCAGCTATTTGAGAACAAAATGACATAAAGTTCAAAAAATGAATATACAACAGAAAAATAACATTTATTACAATTTAAAATTTTACATATATT